>JANJGN010002105.1:0-37500 GCA_026770705.1 Isurus oxyrinchus
GAGAGAGAAAACATGGGGGAGAGAGAGAGACAACATGGGGGAGAGAGAGAGACAACATGGGGGAGTGAGAGAGAGACAACATGGGAGAGAGAATGAGAGAGAGAAAATATGGGGGAGAGAGAGAGACAACATGGGGGAGAGAGAGAGAGAAAACATGGGGGGAGAGAGAGAGACAACATGGGGGAGAGAGAGAGAGACAACATGGGGGTAGAGGGGAAACAGAGGCAACATTGGAGGGAGAGCGAGAGAGAGAGAGCCAACATGGGGGAGAGAGAGAGACAACATGGGGGAGAGAGACAACATGGGGGAGAGAGAGAGAGACAACATGGGGGAGAGAGAAACAACATGGGGGGAGAGAGAGAGACAACATGGGGGAGAGAGAGAGACAACATGGGGCAAGAGAGAGAGAGAGACAACATGGGAGAGAGAGAGACAACATGGGGGAGAGAGAGAGAGACAACATGGGGGAGAGAGAGAGACAACATGGGGGGAGAGAGAGACAACATGGGGGGGAGAGAGAGACAACATGGGGCAAGAGAGAGAGAGAGACAACATGGGAGAGAGAGAGACAACATGGTGA
Organism: Isurus oxyrinchus; assembly: GCA_026770705.1. Taxonomy (NCBI): domain Eukaryota; kingdom Metazoa; phylum Chordata; class Chondrichthyes; order Lamniformes; family Lamnidae; genus Isurus; species Isurus oxyrinchus. The sequence continues at coordinate 581 of JANJGN010002105.1, forward strand.
GAGAGAGAGAGACAACATGGGGGAGAGAGAGAGAGACAACATGGGGGAGAGAGAGACAACATGGGAGAGAGAGAGAGACAACACGGGGGAGAGAGAGAGACAACATGGGGGAGAGAGAGAGAGACAACATGGGGGTAGAGGGGAAAGAGAGGCAACATTGGAGGGAGAGCGAGAGAGAGAGACAACATGGGGGAGAGAGAGAGACAACATGGGGGAGAGAGACAACATGGGGGAGAGAGAGAGAGAGACAACATGGGGGAGAGAGACAACATGGGGGAGAGAGAGACAACATGGGGGGAGAGACAGAGACAACATGGGGGAGAGAGAGAGAGACAACATGGGAGAGAGAGAGAGACAACATGGGCGAGAGAGAGACAACATGGGGGAGAGAGACAACATGGGAGAGAGAGAGAGAGACAACATGTGGGAGAGAGAGACAACATGGGAGAGAGAGAGAGAGACAACATGGGGGAGAGAGAGAGACAACATGGGCGAGAGAGAGACAACATGGGGGAGAGAGAGAGAGACAACATGGGGGAGAGAGACAACATGGGAGAGAGAGAGAGACAACATGGGGGAGAGAGAGACAACATGGGAGAGAGAGAGAGACAACATGGGGGAGAGAGAGAGAGACAACATGGGAGAGAGAGAGAGAGAGACAACATGGGGGAGAGAGAGACAACATGGGAGAGAGAGAGAGACAACATGGGGGAGAGAGAGAGAGAAACATGGGGGAGAGAGAGACAACATGGGGGGAGAGAGAGAGACAACATGGGAGAGAGAGAGACAACATGGGGGAGAGAGAGAGACAACATGGGAGAGAGAGAGACAACATGGGGAAGAGAGACAGACAACAGGGGTGAGAGAGAGAGAGACAACAGGGGGAGAAGAGAGAGAGAAAACATGGGGGAGAGAGAGAGACAACATGGGGGAGAGAGAGAGACAACATGGGCGAGAGAGAGAGAGACAACATGGAGGGGAGAGAGAGACAACATGGGGGAGAGAGAGAGAACATGGGAGATAGAGAGAGACAACATGGGGGAGAGAGAGAGAGACAACATGGGGGGGAGAGAGAGACAACATGGGGGACAGAGAGAGACAACATGGGGGAGAGAGAGAGAGACAACATGGGGGAGAGAGAGAGACAACATGGGGGAGAGAGAGAGACAACATGGGGGAGAGAGAGAGACAACATGGGGGAGAGAGAGAGACAACATGGGGGAGAGAGAGGGACAACATGGGGGAGAGGGACAACATGGGGGGGAGAGAGACAAAATGGGGGATAGAGAGAGACAACATGGGGAGAGAGAGAGAGACAACATGGGGGAGAGAGAGAAACAACATGGGGGAGAGAGTGAGACAACATGGGGAACAGAGAGACAACATGGGGGAGAGAGTGAGACAACATGGGGGGGAGAGAGAGAGAGACAACATGGGGGAGAGAGAGAGACAACATGGGGGGGAGAGAGAGACAACATGGGGGAGAGAGAGAGACAACATGGGGGAGAGGGACAAAATGGGGGGGAGAGAGACAACATGGAGGAGAGAGAGACAACATGGGGAGAGAGAGAGAGACAACATGAGGGAGAGAGAGAGAGACAACATGGGGAAGAGAGACAGACAACAGGGGGGAGAGAGAGAGAGACAACATGGGGGAGAGAGAGAGAGAAAACATGGGGGAGAGAGAGAGACAACAGGGGGGAGAGAGAGAGACAACATGGGGGAGAGAGAGAGACAACATGGGTGAGAGAGAGAGAGACAACATGGAGGGGAGAGAGAGACAACATGGGGGAGAGAGAGACATCATGGGAGATAGAGAGAGACAACATGGGGGAGAGAGAGAGACAACATGGGGGGGAGAGAGAGACAACATGGGGGAGAGAGAGAGACAACATGGGGGAGAGAGAGAGAGACAACATGGGGGAGAGAGAGAGAGACAACATGGGGGAGAGAGAGAGAGACAACATGGGGGAGAGAGAGAGAGAACATGGGGGAGAGAGAGAGAGACAACATGGGGGAGAGAGAGAGAGAGAGACAACATGGGGGAGAGAGAGAGAGACAACATGGGGGAGAGAGAGAGAGAACATGGCGGGAGAGAGAGAGAGACAACATGGGGGAGAGAGACAACATGGGGGAGAGAGAGAGACAACATGCGGGAGAGAGAGAGACAACATGGGGGAGAGAGACAACATGGGGGAGAGAGAGAGACAACATGGGGGAGAGAGAGAGAGACAACATGGGAGAGAGAATGAGAGAGAGAAAACATGGGGGAGAGAGAGAGACAACATGGGGGAGAGAGAGAGACAACATGGGGGAGTGAGAGAGAGACAACATGGGAGAGAGAATGAGAGAGAGAAAATATGGGGGAGAGAGAGAGACAACATGGGGGAGAGAGAGAGAGAAAACATGGGGGAGAGAGAGAGACAACATGGGGGAGAGAGAGAGAGACAACATGGGGGTAGAGGGGAAACAGAGGCAACATTGGAGGGAGAGCGAGAGAGAGAGAGCCAACATGGGGGAGAGAGAGAGACAACATGGGGGAGAGAGACAACATGGGGGAGAGAGAGAGAGACAACATGGGGGAGAGAGAAACAACATGGGGGGAGAGAGAGAGACAACATGGGGGAGAGAGAGAGACAACATGGGGCAAGAGAGAGAGAGAGACAACATGGGAGAGAGAGAGACAACATGGGGGAGAGAGAGAGAGACAACATGGGGGAGAGAGAGAGACAACATGGGGGAGAGAGAGACAACATGGGGGGGGAGAGAGAGACAACATGGGGCAAGAGAGAGAGAGAGACAACATGGGAGAGAGAGAGACAACATGGTGAGAGAGAGAGAGACAACATGGGGGAGAGAGAGAGAGACAACATGGGGGAGAGAGAGACAACATGGGAGAGAGAGAGAGACAACACGGGGGAGAGAGAGAGACAACATGGGGGAGAGAGAGAGAGACAACATGGGGGTAGAGGGGAAAGAGAGGCAACATTGGAGGGAGAGCGAGAGAGAGAGACAACATGGGGGAGAGAGAGAGACAACATGGGGGAGAGAGACAACATGGGGGAGAGAGAGAGAGAGACAACATGGGGGAGAGAGACAACATGGGGGAGAGAGAGACAACATGGGGGGAGAGACAGAGACAACATGGGGGAGAGAGAGAGAGACAACATGGGAGAGAGAGAGAGACAACATGGGCGAGAGAGAGACAACATGGGGGAGAGAGACAACATGGGAGAGAGAGAGAGAGACAACATGTGGGAGAGAGAGACAACATGGGAGAGAGAGAGAGAGACAACATGGGGGAGAGAGAGAGACAACATGGGCGAGAGAGAGACAACATGGGGGAGAGAGAGAGAGACAACATGGGGGAGAGAGACAACATGGGAGAGAGAGAGAGACAACATGGGGGAGAGAGAGACAACATGGGAGAGAGAGAGAGACAACATGGGGGAGAGAGAGAGAGACAACATGGGAGAGAGAGAGAGAGAGACAACATGGGGGAGAGAGAGACAACATGGGAGAGAGAGAGAGACAACATGGGGGAGAGAGAGAGAGACAACATGGGGGAGAGAGAGACAACATGGGGGAGAGAGAGAGACAACATGGGAGAGAGAGAGACAACATGGGGGAGAGAGAGAGACAACATGGGAGAGAGAGAGACAACATGGGGAAGAGAGACAGACAACAGGGGTGAGAGAGAGAGAGACAACAGGGGGAGAAGAGAGAGAGAAAACATGGGGGAGAGAGAGAGACAACATGGGGGAGAGAGAGAGACAACATGGGCGAGAGAGAGAGAGACAACATGGAGGGGAGAGAGAGACAACATGGGGGAGAGAGAGAGAACATGGGAGATAGAGAGAGACAACATGGGGGAGAGAGAGAGAGACAACATGGGGGGGAGAGAGAGACAACATGGGGGACAGAGAGAGACAACATGGGGGAGAGAGAGAGAGACAACATGGGGGAGAGAGAGAGACAACATGGGGGAGAGAGAGAGACAACATGGGGGAGAGAGAGAGACAACATGGGGGAGAGAGAGAGACAACATGGGGGAGAGAGAGGGACAACATGGGGGAGAGGGACAACATGGGGGGAGAGAGACAAAATGGGGGATAGAGAGAGACAACATGGGGAGAGAGAGAGAGACAACATGGGGGAGAGAGAGAAACAACATGGGGGAGAGAGTGAGACAACATGGGGAACAGAGAGACAACATGGGGGAGAGAGTGAGACAACATGGGGGGGGAGAGAGAGAGAGACAACATGGGGGAGAGAGAGAGACAACATGGGGGGGAGAGAGAGACAACATGGGGGAGAGAGAGAGACAACATGGGGGAGAGGGACAAAATGGGGGGGAGAGAGACAACATGGAGGAGAGAGAGACAACATGGGGAGAGAGAGAGAGACAACATGAGGGAGAGAGAGAGAGACAACATGGGGAAGAGAGACAGACAACAGGGGGGAGAGAGAGAGAGACAACATGGGGGAGAGAGAGAGAGAAAACATGGGGGAGAGAGAGAGACAACAGGGGGGAGAGAGAGAGACAACATGGGGGAGAGAGAGAGACAACATGGGTGAGAGAGAGAGAGACAACATGGAGGGGAGAGAGAGACAACATGGGGGAGAGAGAGACATCATGGGAGATAGAGAGAGACAACATGGGGGAGAGAGAGAGACAACATGGGGGGGAGAGAGAGACAACATGGGGGAGAGAGAGAGACAACATGGGGGACAGAGAGACAACATGGGGGAGAGAGAGAGAGACAACATGGGGGAGAGAGAGAGAGACAACATGGGGGAGAGAGAGAGAGACAACATGGGGGAGAGAGAGACAACATGGGGGACAGAGAGACAACATGGGGGAGAGAGAGAGACAACATGGGGGAGAGAGAGAGACAACATGGGGGAGAGAGAGAGACCACATGGGGGAGAGAGAGAGACAACATGGGGGAGAGGGACAAAATGGGGGGGAGAGAGACAACATGGGGGATAGAGAGAGACAACATGGGGAGAGAGAGAGAGACAACATGGGGGAGAGAGTGAGACAATATGGGGGAGAGAGTGAGACAACATGGGGAACAGAGAGACAACATGGGGGAGAGAGTGAGACAACATGGGGGGGAGAGAGAGACAACATGGGGGTGAGAGAGAGAGAGAGACAACATGGGGGTGAGAGAGAGAGAGAGACAACATGGGGGAGAGAAAGAGACAACATGGGGGGGGAGAGAGAGACAACATGGGGGGAGAGAGAGAGACAACATGGGGGAGAGAGAGAGGCAACATGGGGGAGAGGGACAAAATGGGGGGGAGAGAGACAACATGGAGGAGAGAGAGACAACATGGGGAGAGAGAGAGAGACAACATGAGGGAGAGAGAGAGACAACATGGGGGAGAGAGAGAGACAACATGGGGGAGAGAGAGAGACAACATGGGGGAGAGAGAGACAACATGGGGGAGAGAGAGACAACATGGGGGGGGGAGAGAGACAACATGGGCGAGAGAGAGAGAGACAACATGGGGAATAGAGAGAGACAACATGGGGGAGAGAGAGAGACAACATGGGGGAGAGAGAGAGAGACAACATGGGGGAGAGAGAGAGACAACATGGGGGAGAGAGAGAGACAACATGGGGGAGAGAGAGAGACAACATGGGGGAGAGAGAGAGAGAGACAACATGGGGCAAGAGAAAGAGAGACAACATGGGGGTGGAGGGGAAGGAGAGGCAAATTTGGAGATAGAGCGAGAGAGGGAGACAACATGGGGGAGAGAGAGAGAGACAACATGGGGGAGAGAGAGAGACAACATGGGGGAGAGAGGGAGAGACAACATGGGGCAAGAGAAAGAGAGACAACATGCGTGAGAGAGAGAGAGAGACAACATGGGGGAGAGAGAGACAACATGGGGGAGAGAGAGAGAGACAACATGGGGGAGAGAGAGACAACATGGCGGAGAGAGAGAGAGACAACATGGGGGAGAGAGAGAGAGACAACATGGGGCAAGAGAAAGAGAGACAACATGCGGGAGAGAGAGAGAGAGAGACAACATGGGGGAGAGAGAGAGAGACAACATGGGGGAGAGAGAGAGAGACAACGTGCGGGAGAGAGAGAGACAACATGGGGGAGAGAGAGAGAGACAACATGGGGGAGAGAGAGAGAGACAACATGGGGGAGAGAGAGAGACAACATGGGGGAGAGAGAGAGACAACATGGGGGAGAGAGAGAGACAACATGGGGGAGAGAGAGAGACAACATGGGGGAGAGAGAGGGACAACATGGGGGAGAGGGACAACATGGGGGGAGAGAGACAAAATGGTGGATAGAGAGAGACAACATGGGGAGAGAGAGAGAGACAACATGGGGGAGAGAGAGAAACAACATGGGGGAGAGAGTGAGACAACATGGGGAACAGAGAGACAACATGGGGGAGAGAGTGAGACAACATGGGGGGGAGAGAGAGAGAGACAACATGGGGGAGAGAGAGAGACAACATGGGGGGGAGAGAGAGAGAACATGGGGGAGAGAGAGAGACAACATGGGGGAGAGGGACAAAATGGGGGGGAGAGAGACAACATGGAGGAGAGAGAGACAACATGGGGAGAGAGAGAGAGACAACATGAGGGAGAGAGAGAGAGACAACATGGGGAAGAGAGACAGACAACAGGGGGGAGAGAGAGAGAGACAACATGGGGGAGAGAGAGAGAGAAAACATGGGGGAGAGAGAGAGACAACAGGGGGGAGAGAGAGAGACAACATGGGGGAGAGAGAGAGACAACATGGGTGAGAGAGAGAGAGACAACATGGAGGGGAGAGAGAGACAACATGGGGGAGAGAGAGACAACATGGGAGATAGAGAGAGACAACATGGGGGAGAGAGAGAGACAACATGGGGGGGAGAGAGAGACAACATGGGGGAGAGAGAGAGACAACATGGGGGACAGAGAGACAACATGGGGGAGAGAGAGAGAGACAACATGGGGGAGAGAGAGAGAGACAACATGGGGGAGAGAGAGAGAGACAACATGGGGGAGAGAGAGAGACAACATGGGGGACAGAGAGACAACATGGGGGAGAGAGAGAGACAACATGGGGGAGAGAGAGAGACAACATGGGGGAGAGAGAGAGACCACATGGGGGAGAGAGAGAGACAACATGGGGGAGAGGGACAAAATGGGGGGGAGAGAGACAACATGGGGGATAGAGAGAGACAACATGGGGAGAGAGAGAGAGACAACATGGGGGAGAGAGTGAGACAATATGGGGGAGAGAGTGAGACAACATGGGGAACAGAGAGACAACATGGGGGAGAGAGTGAGACAACATGGGGGGGAGAGAGAGACAACATGGGGGTGAGAGAGAGAGAGAGACAACATGGGGGTGAGAGAGAGAGAGAGACAACATGGGGGAGAGAAAGAGACAACATGGGGGGGAGAGAGAGACAACATGGGGGAGAGAGAGAGACAACATGGGGGAGAGAGAGAGGCAACATGGGGGAGAGGGACAAAATGGGGGGGAGAGAGACAACATGGAGGAGAGAGAGACAACATGGGGAGAGAGAGAGAGACAACATGAGGGAGAGAGAGAGACAACATGGGGGAGAGAGAGAGACAACATGGGGGAGAGAGAGAGACAACATGGGGGAGAGAGAGACAACATGGGGGAGAGAGAGACAACATGGGGGGGGAGAGAGACAACATGGGCGAGAGAGAGAGAGACAACATGGGGAAGAGAGAGAGACAACATGGGGGAGAGAGAGAGACAACATGGGGGAGAGAGAGAGAGACAACATGGGGGAGAGAGAGAGACAACATGGGGGAGAGAGAGAGACAACATGGGGGAGAGAGAGAGACAACATGGGGGAGAGAGAGAGAGAGACAACATGGGGCAAGAGAAAGAGAGACAACATGGGGGTGGAGGGGAAGGAGAGGCAAATTTGGAGATAGAGCGAGAGAGGGAGACAACATGGGGGACAGAGAGAGAGACAACATGGGGGAGAGAGAGAGACAACATGGGGGAGAGAGGGAGAGACAACATGGGGCAAGAGAAAGAGAGACAACATGCGTGAGAGAGAGAGAGAGACAACATGGGGGAGAGAGAGACAACATGGGGGAGAGAGAGAGAGACAACATGGGGGAGAGAGAGACAACATGGCGGAGAGAGAGAGAGACAACATGGGGGAGAGAGAGAGAGACAACATGGGGCAAGAGAAAGAGAGACAACATGCGGGAGAGAGAGAGAGAGAGACAACATGGGGGAGAGAGAGAGAGACAACATTGGGGAGAGAGAGAGAGACAACGTGCGGGAGAGAGAGAGACAACATGGGGGAGAGAGAGAGAGACAACAGGGGGGAGAGAGAGGGAGACAACATGGGGAAGAGAGACAACATGGGGGAGAGAGAGGGAGACAACATGGGAAAGAGAGACAACATGGGGGAGAGAGAGAGAGAGACAACATGGGGCAAGAGAAAGAGAGACAACATGCGGGAGAGAGAGAGAGACAACATGGGGGAGAGAGAGAGACAACATGGGGGAGAGAGAGAGACAACATGGGGGAGAGAGAGAGACAACATGGGGGAGAGAGAGAGAGACAGCATGGGGGAGAGAGAGACAACATGGGGGAGAGAGAGAGAGTGACAACATGGGGCAAGAGAAAGAGAGACAACATGGGGGTGGAGGGGAAGGAGAGGCAAATTTGGAGATAGAGCGAGAGAGGGAGACAACATGGGGGAGAGAGAGAGAGACAACATGGGGGAGAGAGAGAGACAACATGGGGGAGAGAGAGAGAGACAACATGGGGGAGAGAGAGAGAGACAACATGGGGCAAGAGAAAGAGAGACAACATGCGGGAGAGAGAGAGAGAGAGACAACATGGGGGAGAGAGAGAGAGACAACATGGGGGAGAGAGAGACAACATGGCGGAGAGAGAGAGAGACAACATGGGGGAGAGAGAGAGAGACAACATGGGGCAAGAGAAAGAGAGACAACATGCGGGAGAGAGAGAGAGAGAGACAACATGGGGGAGAGAGAGAGAGACAACATGGGGGAGAGAGAGAGAGACAACGTGCGGGAGAGAGAGAGACAACATGGGGGAGAGAGAGAGAGACAACAGGGGGGAGAGAGAGGGAGACAACATGGGGAAGAGAGACAACATGGGGGAGAGAGAGGGAGACAACATGGGGAAGAGAGACAACATGGGGGAGAGAGAGAGAGAGACAACATGGGGCAAGAGAAAGAGAGACAACATGCGGGAGAGAGAGAGAGACAACATGGGGGAGAGAGAGAGACAACATGGGGGAGAGAGAGAGACAACATGGGGGAGAGAGGGAGAGACAACATGGGGCAAGAGAAAGAGAGACAACATGCGTGAGAGAGAGAGAGAGAGACAACATGGGGGAGAGAGAGGGAGACAACATGGGGAAGAGAGACAACATGTGGGAGAGAGAGAAAGAGACAACATGGATGGGGGAAACAGAGAGTTTAGCTTTAGGGATTTAGCCGTTGGCTGACTGTAGGGCGAGCTGGGGTGTGTGTGAGCGCCATGGAGACTGAGTACACTTTGGGAGAGCGCACACTGGTGGAACTGGCCACATGTGGCGGGGGTGTATGTTGGGGCATCCGGTCGATACCCAGCCTTTGAGCGTCTTGCCCACAGTGGACACCCTGCCCTCATAGCGCCAACGTCACAAAGCGGGTGAAGATGATTGAAGGAGGGCTGGGTGAGGAAAGCATTCATCGCTTCAAAAGAACCCGGCATTTCTAAAGCGGGAGACCAGTTTCGCCGACTGTACATTGTGTGCTGTCTTCTCTCAGGCTCGATAATTAAAGGAGCAAACACAAGTGGGGTTGTTTGGCAGAAATGAATTTGAGAATCAGTTTCCACAAGACAAGGTTGAAGAAATGGATGAATAATCTTCAGCCCTTTCCCACTCGGGCTATCTCCCTCTGTTGGGAAGACTGTGCCTTTGGGGTGATGCTGTGGTCACTGTATGTTTTGAGCTCTATTGATTCCTGGATTTATTGCTTCCCTCCCTCCCTCCCCAGTCCCAGTCAGCTGTCCAGTTCTCACCTCCGATCGGGGTAATTCGTCCGTCAGCGTGGGAGACAGGCTGAGCTTGGAGTGCAAGTCCCACAGAGGAACACCACCCATCCGTTACCTCCTCTACCGTGACGGGGAGCGCATCACCAGCGAGAAGGACGGTGGCTCTGGGACAGGGGCCTTCAAGGTGAATGTGGAGTCTGAAGAGGACGCGGGGCTGTACACCTGCGGGGCAGAAAATGGGGTCAACCACATGGCCAAGTGCGGAGAGGGACTGGCTCTCACCTTCACAGGTAGGACCCAAAGGCAGCTCAGTGTGCGCGGGCTGGGGGAGGAATTATTGTTGGGTAGCAGCACCCCCCACCGATCCCAGGGGCTCACCTTCCCTGTGCCTCCAGTCTAATTCCCCCCCAATCCCAGATTCCCACCTTCCCTTTGTATCCAGTCTAATTCCCCCCAATCCCAGATTCCCACCTTCCCTGTGCATTCAGATTAATTCCCCCCCAATCCCAGATTCCCACCTTCCCTGTGCCTCCAGTCTAATTCCCCTCAATGCCAGATTTTTACCTTCCCTGTGTATCCAGTCTAATTCCCCACCCAATCCCAGATTCCCACCTTCGCTGTGCATTCAGTCTAATCCCCCCAATCCCAGATTCCCACCTTCCCTGTGTATTCAGTCTAATTCACCCCAATCCCAGATTCCCACCTTCCCTGTGTATCCAGGCTAATTCCCCTCAATCCCAAATTCCCACCTTCCCTGTCTATCCAGTCTAATTCACCCCAATCCCAGATTCTCACCTTCCCTGTGCATCCAGTCTAATTCCCCCCAAACCCAGATTTTTACCTTCCCTGTGTATCCAGTCTAATTCCCCACCCAATCCCAGATTCCCACCTTCCCTGTGCATTCAGTCTAATTCCCACGAATCCCAGATTCCCACCTTCCCTGTGCATTCAGTCTAATTCCCACGAATCCCAGATTCCCACCTTCCCTGTGCATTCAGTCCAATTCCCCTCAATCCCAAATTCCCACCTTCTCTGTGTATCCAGTCTAATTCACCCCAATCCCAGATTCCTACCTTCCCTGTGCATTCAGTCTAATCCCCCCAATCCCAAATTCCCACCTTCTCTGTGTATCCAGTCTAATTCACCCCAATCCCAGATTCCTACCTTCCCTGTGCATTCACTCTAATCCCCCCAATCCCAGATTCCCACCTTCCCTGTGTATCCAGGCTAATTCCCCACCCAATCCGAGATTCCCACCTTCCCTGTGCATTCAGTTTAATTCCCTCGAATCCCAGATTACCACCGTCCCTGTGCATTCAGTCGAATTCCCACAAATCCCAGATTCCCACCTTCCCTGTGCATCCAGTCTGATTCCCCCCAAACCCAGAATCCCAGCTTCTCTGTGTATTCGGTCTAATTCGCCCCCGATCCCAGATTCCCACCTTCCCTGTGCATCCAGTCTAATTCCCCTCAATCCCAGATTCCCACCCTCCCTGTGTATCCAGTCTAATTCCCTTCCAATCCCAGATTCCCACCTTCCCTGTGCATCCAGTATAATTCCCCCCAATCCCAGATTCCCACCTTCCCTGTGCATCCAGTCTAATTCCCCTCAATCCCAGATTCCCACCTTCCCTGTGTATCCAGTCTAATTCCCCTCAATCCCAGATTCCCACCCTCCCTGTGTATCCAGTCTAATTCCCTTCCAATCCCAGATTCCCACCTTCCCTGTGCATCCAGTATAATTCCCCCCAATCCCAGATTCCCACCTTCCCTGTGCATCCAGTCTAATTCCCCCCAATCCCAGATTCCCACCTTCCCTGTGCATACAGTCTAATTCCCCTCAATCCCAGATTCCCACCATCCCTGTGCATTCAGTCTAATTCCCCCCAATCCCAGATTCCTACCTTCCCTGTGCATCCAGTCTAATTCCCCTCAATCCCAGATTCCTACCATCCCTGTGCATTCAGTCTAATTCCCTCGAATCCCAGATTCCCACCTTTCCTGTGCATTCAGTCTAATTCACCCAATCCCAGATTCCCACCTTCCCTGTGTATCCAGTCTAATTCCCCCCAACCCCAGATTCCCACCTTCCCTGTGTATCCAGTCTAATTCCCTTCCAATCCCAGATTCCCACCTTCCCTGTGTATCCAGTCTAATTCCCCTCAATGCCAGATTCCCACCTTCTCCGTGTTTCCAGTCTAATTCCCCACCAATCCCAGATTCCCACCTTCCCTGTGTACCCAGTCTAATTCCCCCCAATCCCAGATTCCCACATTCCCTGTGCATTCAGACTAATTCCCCCCAAATCCCGTATTCCCACCTTCCCTGTGTATCCAGTCTAATTCCCCCCAATCCCAGATTCCCACCTTCCCTGTGCATCCAGTCTAATTCCCCCCAATCCCAGATTCCCACCATCCCTGAGCATTCAGTCTAATTCCCCCCAATCCCAGATTCCCACCTTTCCTGTGCATTCAGTCTAATTCCCCTCAATCCCAGATTCCCACCATACCTGTGTATTCAGTCTAATTCCCCCCAATCCCAGATTCCCACCTTCCCTGTGTATCCAGTCTAATTCCCCTCAATGCCAGATTCCCACCTTCTCCGTGTTTCCAGTCTAGTTCCCCACCAATCCCAGATTCCCACCTTCCCTGTGTACCCAGTCTAATTCCCCCCAATCCCAGATTCCCACATTCCCTGTGCATTCAGTCTAATTCCCCCCCAATCCCAGATTCCCACCTTCTCTGTGTATCCAGTCTAATTCCCCTCAATCCCAGATTCCCACTGTCCCTGTGCATTCAGTCTAATTCCCCCCCCAATCCCAGATTCCCACCTTCCCTGTCTATCCAGTCTAATTCGCCCCAATCCCAGATTTTCACCTTCACTGTGTATCCAGTCTAATTCCCCTCAATCCAAGATTCCCACCCTCCCTGTGCATCCAGTCTAATTCCGCCCAATCCCAGATTCCTACCTTCCCTGTGCATTCAATCTAATTCTCCCCAATCCCAGGTTCCCACCTTCCCTGTGTATCCAGTCTAATTCCACCAATCCCAGATTCCCACCTTCCCTGTGTATCCAGTCTAATTCCCCTCAATCCCAGATTCCCACCATCCCTGTGCATTCAGTCTAATTCCCCCCAATCCCAGATTCCCACCTTCCCTGTGTATTCAGTCTAATTCCCCTCAATGCCAGATTCCCACCTTTCCTATGTATCCAGTCTAATTCCCCCCAATCCCAGATTCCCACCTTCCCTGTGCATTCAGTCTAATTCCACCAATCCCAGATTCCCATCTTCCCTGTGCATCCAGTCTAATTCCCCTCAATGCCAGATTCCCACCTTCCCTGTGCATCCAGTCTAATTCCCCCCAATCCCAGATTCGCACCCTCCCAGTTCATCCAGTCTAATTCCCCTCAATGCCAGATTCCCACCTTCTCTGTGCATCCAGTCTAATTCCTTCCTTTCACCAAGTACAGCCCTTATGATTTCACCGCTCCCCACTGGGGCCCTGCGGAATTCTGCCCCTCAATGGGCTGGGCAGGTAATCGGCCCCCAGAGCTGGGCACATGCCACTGGGAAGTGCTCCCTCCCCTTTGGCGCTCATATCGGCTTTCGTTTAACAATTCCAGCTCGCCTATACTTCCAGTGCCAGGTTCCTGGAAGGAGACGTTCTGGCACATCCGACTGACATGAATCAAACTCTCTTCCTTCTCCGCACGTCCCTTCCTATAGTGTGGGGTTCAGGGACTGAGAACAATGGCCCAGTGGAGACCCTGTCTCCCCTCCCCAAAAAAATAAGCAGTGACTTTTCCAATTCATCACTCACCTCCTCGGTTCATTGGTGCCTCTGCTTTTTCCGTTGAGCCCATGGACAGTGACTGCGCATCTCTCCCATCGCCAAGTAGGGAGCGTTACCATCAATCGCCCACCCAGCGGGTCCACAGGGAAGCTCTTGCGGGGCAAGGGGGGGGTGGGGGGGGGCCAACCTTCACACATTAGACCCTCTGGGTTCAAGTCCTGCTAACAGGACGTGCGTTAATAATGCAAACCCTGCAACTGTGAGTCAACCTTGCTCAAGAATTGATAGCGCTCAATGTAGAATAATAAAGGTCCATTTTCATCAGGTGGACGTTGAGTGAGAGTTTGAACTATTTGTTGGTTAGTTATGGGATGTTATCCCTGTGAGGGTGGAGCGTCTTGGGCTACAGGGAGATGGAGACGGGATAGTCAAATGGGCGGGTAAGTGGCAGATGGAGTTTAACCCCGAAAAGTGTGAGGTGATGCACTTTGGAAGAGTCATATTGGACCTGAGCTCCCTTCCTGTTCCAAAGGCTCGGAGGGACCTGCTCATTGCCAGCCTCCACCCCCCTCCCACCCAGCGCCTGTTTCTGTTTTTACTTCCCGCCTCTTCTACTGGATGATTGACCCCTCCCTCCCCTCTCTTTTCCCCTGTTTCTGGTTATCAGTTCTCTCAGAGGGCCCCCCATATCTGCTGATCTCTGTGGCAACGACAGTTTCTCTCTTCATTGTGGTGCTGATTCTGCTCATCGTCTGCAAGACCCGGAGGCAAAAGAAAGGTAAAACCAACCCCACCCCCCAACCCCCCCCACCGGCCCCGGCTCTCACCCCCGCCTCCCCTCCCCCACATCCCCACCCTCCCTCCCCAGCTATAAGTCAGCGGATAGCGCTTTATCCCAGGAGCTCCAAGGGCTTTCTGAGTCGGGTTTGCTGTGTATAAGGAAGCCAATGTTAGTCTGGTCGTGTCACAGGCGGTGGGTGGGTGTGTGGGGGGATTTTGACCCGGCAGTGAGGGTACCCTCATGAGAAGCCTATGAACCCCACCTGAATAATGTGGGGAACATAGAAACATAGAAAATAGGAGCAGGAGCAGGTGATTTGAGGCTGTTCCAACATTCAATAGGATCATGGCTGCTCCTCTATCTCAACCCCATACTCCCGCTCTCTCTCCCCCCTACCCCTTGATGCCTTTAGATCTAAAAATCTATCCATTTCCTTCTAAAATATATTCAGTGACCCAGCCTCCACTCTTCCGCTCTCTCCCGCTCTCTCCTGCTCTCTCCCGCTCTCTCCCGCTCTCTCCCGCTCTCTCCTGCTCTCTCCCGCTCTCTCCCGCTCTCTCCCACTCTCTCCCGCTCTCTCCCGCTCTCTCCCAATCTCTCCTGCTCTCTCCCGCTCTCTCCTGCTCTCTCCCGCTCTCTCCTGCTCTCTCCCGCTCTCTCTCCCCTACCCCTTGATGCCATTAGAATCTAAACATCTATCCATTTCCTTCTTAAACATATTCTGTGACACAGCCTCTATTCTCCCGCTCTCTCCCGCTCTCTCCCCCTCTCTTCCCCTCTCTCACCCCTACTTCTTGATGCCATTAGAATCTAAAAATCTATCCATTTCCTTCTTAAATATATTCAGTGACCCAGCCTCTATTCTCCCGCTCTCTCCTGCTCTCTCCCCCTCTCTCCCGCTCTCTCTCCCCTACCCCTTGATGCCTTTAGAATCTAAACATCTATCCATTTCCTTCTTAAATATATTCTGTGACACAGCCTCTATTCTCCTGCTCTCTCCCGCTCTCTCCCCCTCTCTCCCGCTCTCTCCCCCTCTCTGACCCTCTCTCACCCTCTCTCCCCCTACTCCTTGATGCCTTTAGAATCTAAAAATCTATCCATTTCCTTCTTCAATATATTCTGTGACCCAGCCTCCACTCTCCCGCTCTCTCCCGCTCTCTCCCACTCTCTCCCACTCTCTCCCACTCTCTCCCCCTACCCCTTGATGCCTTTAGAATCTAAAAATTTATCCATTTCCTTCTTCAATATAATTAGTGAGCCGGCCTCCATTCTCCCACTCTCTCCCGCTCTCTCCGACTCTCTCCCGCTCTCTCCCGCTCTCTCCCGCTCTCTCCCGCTCTCTCCCACTCTCTCCCACTCTCTCCCACTCTCTCCCGCTCTCTCCCGCTCTCTCCCACTCTCTCCCACTCTCTCCCACTCTCTCCCACTCTCTCCCACTCTCTCCCGCTCTCTCCCGCTCTCTCCCGCTCTCTCCCACTCTCTCCCACTCTCTCCCACTCTCTCCCACTCTCTCCCGCTCTCTCCCGCTCTCTCCCACTCTCTCCCACTCTCTCCCACTCTCTCCTGTGCTCTCTTCCCCCCTACTCCTTGATGCCTTTAGAATCTAAACATCTAACCATTTCCTTCTTCAATACATTCAGTGACCCAGCCTCCACTCTCCCACTCTCTCCCGCTTTCTCCCGCTCTCCCACTCTCTCTCCCCATACCCCTCGATGCCTTTAGAATCTAAAAATCTATCCATTTCCTTCTTAAATATATCCAGTGACGTGGTCTCCACAGCCTCCTGTGGTAACAAATTCCACAGGTTCACCACCCTCCGAGTGGAGAGGTTTCTCCTCACCACAGTCCTAAATGGCCTACTCTGTACCCTGAGACTGTGACCCCCTTTTCTAGATTCACCTCCCCTCCCCAGACAGAGGATCCCTGTGTCCAGCCTGTCCATTCCTGTCAGAATTGTATACGTTTCAATGAGATCCCCTCTCGTTCTTCTGAACTCCAACGAATATAATCCTAGTTGACTTAATCTCTCCTCATATATCAGTCCCTCCATCCCAGGAATCAGTCTGGTAAACCTTCGCTGCTCTCCCTCTATAGCAAGTACATCCTT
Organism: Isurus oxyrinchus; assembly: GCA_026770705.1. Lineage (NCBI taxonomy): Eukaryota > Metazoa > Chordata > Chondrichthyes > Lamniformes > Lamnidae > Isurus > Isurus oxyrinchus. The sequence continues at coordinate 17,297 of JANJGN010002105.1, forward strand.
CCTCAGATAAGGAATCAGTCTGGTAAACCTTCGCTACACTCCCTCTATAGCAAGTACATCCTTCCTCAGATAAGGAATCAGTCTGGTAAACCTTCGCTGCTCTCCCTCTATAGCAAGTACATCCTTCCTCAGATAAGGAATCAGTCTGGTAAACCTTCGCTACACTCCCTCTATAGCAAGTACATCCTTCCTCAGATAAGGAATCAGTCTGGTAAACCTTCACTGCTCTCCCTCTATAGCAAGTACATCCTTCCTCAGATAAGGAATCAGTCTGGTAAACCTTCGCTGCTCTCCCTCTATAGCAAGTACATCCTTCCTCAGATAAGGAATCAGTCTGGTAAACCTTCGCTGCTCTCCCTCTATAGCAAGTACATCCTTCCTCAGATAAGGAATCAGTCTGGTAAACCTTCGCTGCTCTCCCTCTATAGCAAGTACATCCTTCCTCAGATAAGGAATCAGTCTGGTAAACCTTCGCTGCTCTCCCTCTATAGCAAGTACATCCTTCCTCAGATAAGGAATCAGTCTGGTAAACCTTCGCTGCTCTCCCTCTATAGCAAGTACATCCTTCCTCAGATAAGGAATCAGTCTGGTAAACCTTCGCTACACTCCCTCTATAGCAAGTACCTCCTTCCTCAGATAAGGAATCAGTCTGGTAAACCTTCGCTGCTCTCCCTCTATAGCAAGTACATCCTTCCTCAGATAAGGAATCAGTCTGGTAAACCTTCGCTACACTCCCTCTATAGCAAGTACATCCTTACTCAGATAAGGAATCAGTCTGGTAAACCTTCGCTACACTCCCTCTATAGCAAGTACATCCTTCCTCAGATAAGGAATCAGTCTGGTAAACCTTCGCTGCTCTCCCTCTATAGCAAGTACATCCTTCCTCAGATAAGGAATCAGTCTGGTAAACCTTCGCTACACTCCCTCTATAGCAAGAACATCCTTCCTCAGATAAGGAATCAGTCTGGTAAACCTTCGCTACACTCCCTCTATAACAAGTACATCCTTCCTCAGATAAGGAATCAGTCTGGTAAACCTTCGCTGCTCTCCCTCTATAGCAAGTACATCCTTCCTCAGATAAGGAATCAGTCTGGTAAACCTTCGCTGCTCTCCCTCTATAGCAAGTACATCCTTCCTCAGATAAGGAGACCAAAACTGCACACTATATTCCAGGTGTGGGCTCACCCAGACCCTGTACAGCTTCAGTAAAAAAAATCTTTACTCCTGTACTCAAATCATCTTGCAATGAAAGACAAACATATCATAGTGGTACAGAACCTGAGTATTTCTGGTTAAAAAAACAACAGAAACATACTGTCTGCCTCTCGGTTATGAGCTCAGGCATGCAAGAGCTCCAGTCGCAAAGGGGGCAACCATTTATACTGCAGGAGAAGAGAGTGCTGATTGGTCAGCAAGTGGACTCTGATTGGTAGTTCACCGTCCCCCTGGAGCATTCTCCGTAGCAGCGCCTCCATCCATCGGAGCCCACTTGCCAACTTATCCGCACTCTCTTCCCGTGCATTATAAATTGTTGTTGGAGTCGTAATGGGCCATCTTGCACCCCTCTCCCGATGAGCGCAAGGTGGGGAGCTTGGACCACCTGTCCCTTTTGGTCAGCCACACTCCAGATAATTAGCAGGACCTCCGAGGGTTGGGGAACAGCTACAAGGGGGACTGAACCGACCTATCACCCTGTCATGTGGCTGCCCGCACTAATCCGGATGGTGGTAAAGCAAAACGTGGATTATCTATATTTTTTCATTGCAATTTATGCACGTCTATAAACAAAGTGCGACAATGTCATTGAGGGACTAACAGCTGGACATGGTGATCTGAGAAAATTTAATGGTTTGGGATTAACCACCCTAGATAATGGTTAACAACTGGAGGCAGAGCATCCCACAGTGAGTGGCTGCCTCCCTCTGTCATTCAGTTATGTTGCTGCTGCTCGTCTGGCCCGGAATTTCTCCTTACAACACTCAGACCTTTCTCCTTTTGTTCAGGGAACCGAGATGATGACTGCCAGACTGGGTAAGGCCTCGCTTACATCCTTTCATCCAAACCCTGTAAACTATTGTTGGAGGGGGGGTTGTTGGGGGGAAGAAATGGTCCCTTTCTATCAAATAGGCAGCTTTCACCCCCTCAGGGTACCCTGGAGCACTTTGAAAGCAGAGCCGCAGTGGTTTGTGTGTGTGCGTGTGTTTATTCTGACATGGGGATGTGGGGTTTGTGGCCAAGGGAAACAGTTATAGCCCAGCCCGAGCAGACCCATCCCAAACAGAATCATCCCGAATGGGTCCTTCCCTAACTGGCCCTTCTTTAACAGGCCCATCCCCAACTGGTCCATCCCTAACTGACCCATTCCTAACTGGTCCTTCCCTAACTGGCCCTTCTTTAACAGGCCCATCCCCAACTGGTCCATCCCTAACTGACCCATTCCTAACTGGTCCTTCCCTAACTGGCCCTTCTTTAACAGGCCCATCCCTAACTGGTCCATCCCTAACTGACCCATTCCTAACTGGTACTTCCCTAACTGGACCTTCCCTAACTGACCCATTCCGAGCTGGTCCGTCCCTAACTGACCCTTCCCTAACTGGTCCTTCCCTAAATGACCCATTCCTAACTTGTCCTTCCCTAACTGGTCCTTCCCTAACTGACCGATCCCTAACTGACCCACCCCTAACTGATCCTTCCCTAACTGACCCATCCCTAACTGGACCTTCCCTAACTGACCCATCCCTAAGTGGACCTTCCCTAACTGGTCGTTCCCTAACTGACCCATCCCTAACTGGACCTTCCCTAACTGGTCGTTCCCTAACTGACCCATCCCTAACTGGACCTTCCCTAACTGGTCGTTCCCTAACTGACCCATCCCTAACTGGACCTTCCCTAACTGGACCTTCCCTAACTGGACCTTCCCTAACTGACACATCCCTAACTGGACCTTCCCTAACTGACCCATCCCTAACTGGACCTTCCCTAACTGGACCTTCCCTAACTGACACATCCCTAACTGGACCTTCCCTAACTGGTCGTTCCCTAACTGACCCATCCCTAACTGGACCTTCCCTAACTGGACCTCCCTAACTGGACCTTCCCTAACTGACCCATCCCTAACTAGCCCATCGCTAACTAGCCCATCGCTAACTAGCCCATCCCTAACTAGCCCATCGCTAACTAGCCCATCCCTAACTAGCCCATCGCTAACTGGTCCTTGCCTAACTGGCCTTGAACTGATCGAGTTGCTTGGCCATTTCAGTGGGTGGTCAATTGCAGGTTTCCCTATTTCACCTCCAGCCCCTTTCCCCTACCCTCTTCCCCCTCCCACTTCCCCCATTCCCCCCTATCCCCTTCCCCCTCCCACTTGCCCCATTCCCCCCTCCCACTTCCCCCATTCCCCCCTCCCACTTCCCCCATTCCCCCCTATCCCCTTCCCCCTCCCACTTGCCCTTTCCACTCCCCCATCCCCTTTCTACTCCCTCTGCCCTCTCCCCCTCTCTCCCTCTTCCCCCTCTCCCTCTCCCCCTCTCCCTCTCTCCCTCTTCCACCCTCCCCCTCCCCTCTTCCCCCCCTCCCCTTCCCCTTCCCCTCTCCCCTTCCCCTCCCTCCTTTTCCCTCCCCCTCCCCTTTTCCCTCCCCCTCCCCTTTTCCCTCTCCCTTACCGTCCCTCTCCCCTTCTCTCTCCCCCTCCCCTTCCCCCACCCCCTCCCTCCTCCCCCCTGCCTCTCTCTCTGCCCCCCTCCCATGCTTAGGGAGGGAGAGGAACCTGGTCACACTCCCAGAGTTAATGCGCAATGTGTTGTGGGATGTCCTCTTTGCACTGGAGCCTCGCTACAGCTCCTCTCAGCTTCTGATTTCAACGCTCACCAAAGTCTTCCTTTTGAAATGTTTCCCTTCCACTTAACAGGACAGGAAGGAGCTCCCCGCTTCAGCACAGTCACACACCTGCTGGTAAGTGTGTTCTCCACCAGTCTGTCTGCCTGTCTGCATAATGTATGACAGTCTACTTGGCTGTATAATGTATGTCAGTCTACCTGTCTGTATGTCTGTAAAATGTATGTCAGTCTACCTGTCTGCCTGTCTGTATACTTTATGACAGGCTACCTGTCTGCCTGTCTGTATACTGTATGACAGTCTACCTGTCTGCCTGTCTGTATACTGTATGACAGTCTACCTGTCTGCCTGTCTGTATACTGTATGACAGGCTACCTGTCTGCCTGTCTGTATACTGTATGACAGTCTACCTGTCTGCCTGTCTGTATACTGTATGACAGTCTACCTGTCTGCCTGTCTGTATAATGTATGACAGTCTACCTGTCTGCCTGTCTGTATACTGTATGACAGGCTACCTGTCTGCCTGTCTGTATACTGTATGACAGTCTACCTGTCTGCCTGTCTGTATACTGTATGACAGGCTACCTGTCTGCCTGTCTGTATACTGTATGACAGGCTACCTGTCTGCCTGTCTGTATACTGTATGACAGTCTACCTGTCTGCCTATCTGTATACTGTATGACAGTCTACCTGTCTGCCTGTCTGTATACTGTATGACAGTCTATCTGTCTGCCTGTCTGTATACTGTATGACAGTCTATCTGTCTGCCTGTCTGTATACTGTATGGCAGTCTACCTGTCTGCCTGTCTGTATACTGTATGAAAGGCTACTGTCTGCCTGTCTGTATACTGTATGACAGTCTACCTGTCTGCCTGTCGGTATAATGTATGATAGTCTGCCTGTCTGAATAATGTATGACAGTCTGCCTGTCTGTATAATGCATGACAGTCGACCTGTCTGCCTGTCTGTATAATGTATGACAAGCTACCTGCCTGCCTGTCTGCCTGTCTTTCTGTATAATATATGACAGTCTGCCTGTCTGTCTGCCTTCCTGTCTGCTGGCCTGTCTGTATAACATATGGCAGTCTGCCATTCTGTCTGCCTGTTGTATGTCTGTATAATGTATGACAGTCTACCTGTCTGTCTGTCTGTCTGCTGTTTGTCTGGTACATTGTATGACAGTCTACCTGTCTCTCAGACACCCACCTGCAGTTTCACATGTAACCCCGAAATGTATTCTCTCTTTATGCAGAAAATCCCACCTCCCCTGTTCGTGAAATAGTTTACGCTGAAGTCCAAATGAGGAAGACAGATGGTAATGCCTGTTCCATGTTTGTTTGCCTCTTTCTTTATTTTGCACAGTTCTCCAAAAGGGGAAGACACGAGGATATGTGACCCCCTCACCCCGGGAACAGTCACACCCACACCCCCCCCACTACCCCCCTCCTCCCGCACTTCATGATTACAGGCAGCCTGGTCAACAGCTCCTGATGCTACGGGTTGAGTTCGCCTGATCGCCTTCCATCTGATGCTGGCCCGGACGCCCACCGTCCAACCATTGGCCTCGACATGGGACAGTTGGATTGTCCCGAACGCACAGCCATGGGGTGGGAAGGTGCGAGGTCGAGGGGTGAGTTTGGGGGGGGGGTCCATAGACTAAAGCAGCGCCAAAAAAGTGGGGGCTGACCTCAATCACAACACAGGCTGTGCCCCCCCCCTCCCCCTCACCAAGGTTGACCAATTCATCAGTGCAAGTTTCTGCTCATCAGATCCCCTTGTTGGGTCTTCCTGGGGAGAAGTGGAGGGATTGGTGACCCCTCATGTCAACTTCACCCACTGCATCGAGACACATGTTGAGAACCGTTGCACCTCATTTGAAGATGGGATAAAATCGGGGCGCTGGGTGCATGTCTAACCAGCAGAAGGTTCTGTGTTTCTTTAGCGCCACCAAGGCCTTGCCGCACACGTTGGCCTTGCCCAAGTCCCAAGGGTGGGTAAAAGCGCATTTCGTTGACCACCCCCAGCCCCATCCTGAATATAGGAGTCGGGATGTTATGGCGAGGTTGTACAAAACATCGGTGAGGCCAACTTTGGAGTATTGTGTGCAGTTGTGGTCGCCTGACTACAGGAAGGATATCAGTAAGATTGAGAGAGAGCGCGGAGAAGATTTACTAGGATGTTGCCGGGTCTTAAGGAGTTGAGTTACAGGGAAAGATTAAACAGGTTAGGACTTTATTCCTTGGAGGGTAGAAGGATGAGGGGAGATTTGCTAGAAGGTTACAAAATTATGAGGGGTATAGACAGAGTAAATGCGGAGTAGGGTCTCTCCACTTAGATTAGGAGAGATAAACGCGAGAGGACATGGCTTTAGGGTGAAAGGGGAAAGGTTGAGGGGGAACATTAGGGGGAACTTCTTCACTCAGAGAGTGGTGAGAGTGTGGAACGAGCTGCTATCTGATGTGGTAAATGCGGGCTCGCTCTTAAGTTTTAAGAATAAATTGGATAGATACATGGATGGGAGAGGTCTGGAGGGTTATGGACTGGGCGCAGGTCAATGGGATTAGCAGAATAATACTCCAGCACAGACTGGAAGGGCTGAATGGCCTGTTTGCAGTGCTGTATTGTTCTATGGTTCTATGAGCCCCTGTCTTCAATCTCTCATTTTCAATCGCAAGCTGATTTCACCAGAGTGGCATGTCATGCTTACCTACTGATAGGGCAACCACATTAACTGGCACAATGTTTGGGGGGGTGGGGGCTGGTTGGGTGGGGAGGTTGGAAATGGAAGATCGCTCAAGAGGACACTCCTAACTTTACCCTTCTGTTGTATTTCAGGCCACGGTACCAACAGAGCAAGAAAACACCCAGTAAGTCTCCAATTTAACAGTGAGGGTTTGTAACATTGGTGGGAACCACAGAAATGCTGCCGGATTGACCTAGTTAAAACTAGGAACATCGGAATGGGAGCAGGAGGAGGCCCTTCGTCCCCTCGAGGCTGCTCTGCCCTTCAGTTGGATCTGATCATGGTTTCCCAAACCGCCCTCATAACCCTCGATAACTTTCAATATCCAGAAATCTATCCGTCCCTCTCTTCAACAGCCTCCGCAGCACCCGGGGGTAGAGAATTCCAAAGGTTCACCGCCCACCGAGTGAAGATATTCCTCCTCATCTTAGCCCTGCCCCTTATTCTCAGGCTGTGTGCCCCTGGTTCGAGGTTCCCCGCCCAGGGTGAGTTCCCTTCCTGCATCAACCCCTGTGTGTGGATCGTGTCCATTTCATTGGCATCACCCCTCATTCAGCGAATCTCCCAGGAATACACTAAACACCCAAATCTCACTGACACTGAACCCCAAGATCCCACTAATATCTAAGCTTCAAACCACACTAACACTGAACCCCCAAATCCCAGTATCACTGAAACCACAAATCCCACTAATACTGAACCCCCAAATTCCACTATCACTGAAACCCCAAATCCTAGTATCACTGAACCCACAAATCCCACTAACACTGAACCCCCAAATCCTGCTAACAATGAAACCCCAAATCCCACCATCACTGAAATCACAAATCCTACTAATACTGAACCCCCAAATTCTGCTAACACTGAACCCCCAAATCCCAGTATCACTGAACCCCCAAATCCCAGTATCAATGAACAAACAAATCCCACTAACACTGAACCCCCAAATCCTGCTAATACTGAACCCCCAAATCCCACTATCACTGAAACCCCATATTCCACTATCACTGAAACCTCTAATCCCAGTATCACCGAACCCACAAATCCCAATAACACTGAACCCCCAAATTCTGCTAACACTGACCCCCAAATCCCACCATCACTGTACCCACAAATCTCACTAACACTGAACCCCCAAATCTCAGTAATAACGAACCCCAAAATCCCAGTATCACTGAATCCGCAAATCTCACTATCACTGAACCCCCAAATCCCATCACCAATGAACCCCCAATTCCCAGTATCACTGAATCCGCAAATCCCACTATTACTGAACCCCCAAATCCTGTGAATGCTGAACCCACAAATCCCACTATCCCTGAACCCACAAATCCCACTATCCCTGAACCCACAAATCCCACTATCACTGAACCTCCAAATCCTGCTAACGCTGATCCCCTAAATCCCACCACTACTGAAACCCCAAATCCCAGTTTCACTGAACCCCCAAATCCCACTAACACTGAACCCCCAAATCGCACTATCACTGAAACCCCAAATGCCAGTCTCACTGAACCCACAAAGCCTACTATCACTGAACCCCCAAATACCATTCTCCCTGAGCCCCCAAATCCCACTATCACTGAACCTCCAAATCCCACCATCACTGAGCCCCAAAATCCCAATAACACTGAACCCCCAAATCCCAATAACACTGAACCCCCAAATCCCACTAATACTGAACCCCCAAATCCCACAATCACTGAACCCACAAATCCTGCTAAAACAGAACCCACAAATCCCATTAACACTGAACCCCCAAATCCCAATAACACTGAACCCCAAATCTCAGTATCACTGAACCCCCAATTCCCAATAACACTGAACCCCCAAATCTCAGTATCACTGAACCCCCAAATCCCAATAACACTGAACCCACAAATCCCAATAACACTGAACCCACAAATCCCAATATCACTGAACCCCCTAATCCTGCTAATATGAACCCCCAAACCCCACTAACATGGAACCCCCATATCCTGCTAATACTGAAACCCCAAATCCCACTATCACTGAACCTACACATCCCACTATCACTGAACCCCCAAATCCCACTAACACTGAACCCCCAAATCCCACTAACGTTGAACCCACAAATCCCAGTATCATGACCCCCGCAGATAAATCAGGGAAAGGGGCTGTGCCGGTGGCTCTGGGAGGATAGTGGGAGTGTTGACCTGATGTTATTTTACTTTCAGGGAGAGGCCGATTACCAGGTCACTTACGCAACGGTCAACAACCTCCAGATGGGGAGATCTCGCCAGCATGTCTCTCGAAGAGTGGCTGAGGAGCCACCTGAGGGGGATTTAAGCATCTACCAGAACTTCCAGATGGCATAGCTGGCGGGTGTGCCCTGCTATTCCTGGGGGGGGCGGGGTGGTGGGGGTTAAAGGAGAAACAAGACCTGCTCATGGCCAAAGGGGGCTGGGGAGGAGTAGCTCATTCTCCAACCAGTGCAAAACGCTGAACTCTTCATGTCCCAACATCTTAAACAAAAAGGCACGACTGGGATCTTCCTGTGCACCCAGGAGCTGCTTCACGGAGCTGATCCTTCACCCGAGAGAGGAAAGCACCCATCCCGCTCGGCTGCAAGAACTCTTTGCCCCCTTTTGTGGGCTCTGGGAGACAGAATGATCCACTTCGAGCTGAGACCCACCCAGCTCCGCAGAAGGTGCAGGGAGGGCGATAGAAACCAGGCAAGGGCCAGCGGAGAGACCTCCTTCACCCACCCAGCTCGTCCTTCACCAGAACATTCCCCTTCCTAAGGAAGAAACAATAAGGGCAGCCAGCGCCTGACCGGACACTACACTTTGCAAGCTTGGGCATCACTCAGACTCTCTTGCCTGAGATAGGACACTGTGGACATTGGGAGGAGACACGTTGGAATTATTGGCTTATTCCTTACCCCTGTAGGCAGCGCACATTTCCATGCTGAGGGACCTTTCATGGGCAAGGTCTTGATGTAGGCGTTAAACAAACAGGAATGATAAACTCTACTGGACTGGGTACACACTGTCCACACTGCTTAACTAACTGGCATGCCTATGGCTAAAATGATGCATTCCAATTATTCTTCAACTTGACAATTAAAGAACTGAATTCTCACTCATCTCTGCCAACAATGTTTTATGATATTGTTTTATATTATCTCCAAGGGATGTGGGTGTCGCTGGAAGGGCCCAGGATATATTGCCCATCCCTAAATGCCCCTTGAGATGGTGGTGGGTGAGCTGCCTTCTTGAAACGCAGCAGTTCACTGTGGTGTAGGTGTACAGCCACAGTGCTGTTAGGGAGGGAGTTCCAGGATATTGTCCCTGTGGTGTAGGTACACCCACAGTGCTGTTAGGGAGGGAGTTCCAGGATTTTGTCCCTGTGGTGTAGGTACACCCACATTGCTGTTAGGGAGGGAGTTCTAGGATTTTGTCCCTGTGGTGTAGGTACACCCACAGTGCTGTTAGGGAGGGAGTTCCAGGAATTTTGTCCCTGTGGTGTAGGTACACCCACAGTGCTGTTAGGGAGGCAGTTCGAGGATTTTGTCCCTGTGGTGTAGGTACACCCACAGTGCTGTTAGGGAGGGAGTTCCAGGATTTTGTCCCTGTGGTGTAGGTACACCCACAGTGCTGTTAGGGAGGGAGTTCCAGGATTTTGTCCCTGTGGTGTAGGTACACCCACAGTGCTGTTAGGGAGGGAGTTCCAGGATTTTGTCCCTGTGGTGTAGGTACACCCACAGCGCTGTTAGGGAGGGAGTTCCAGGATTTTTTCCCTGTGGTGTAGGTACACCCACAGTGCTGTTAGGGAGGGAGTTCCAGCATTTTGTCCCTGTAGTGTAGGTACACCCACAGTGCTGTTAGGCAGGGAGTTCCTGGATTTTGTCCCTGTTGTGTAGGTACACCCACAGTGCTGTTAGGGAGTGAGTTCCAGGATTTTGTCCCTGTGGTGTTGGTACACGCACAGTGCTGTTAGGGAAGGAGTTCCAGGTGTTTGTCCCTGTGGTGTAGGTACACCCACAGTGCTGTTAGCGAGGGAGTTCCAGGATTTTTTCCCTGTGGTGTAGGTACAGCCATAGCATTGTTAAGGATGTAGTTCCAGGATTTTGTTCCTGCGGTGTAGGTACACCCACAGTGCTTTTAGGGAGGGAGTTCCAGCATTTTGTCCCTGTAGTGTAGGTACACCCACAGTGCTGTTATGCAGGGAGTTCCTGGATTTTGTCCCTGTTGTGTAGGTGCACCCACAGTGCTGTTAGGGAGGGAGTTCCAGGATTTTGTCCCTGTGGTGTAGGTGCACCCACAGTGCTGTTAGGGAAGGAGTTCCAGGTGTTTGTCACTGTGGTGTAGGTACACCCACAGTGCTGTTAGGGAGGGAGTTCCAGGATTTTGTCCCTGTGGTGTAGGTACACCCACAGTGCTGTTAGGGAGGGAGTTCCAGGATTTTGTCCCTGTGGTGTAGGTACACCCACAGTGCTGTTAGGGAGGGAGTTCCAGGTGTTTGTCCCTGTGGTGTAGGTACACCCACAGTGCTGTTAGGGAGGGAGTTCCAGGATTTTGTCCCTGTGGTGTAGGTACACCCACAGCGCTGTTAGGGAGGAAGTTCCAGGATTTTGTCCCTGTGGTGTAGGTACACCCACAGTGCTGTTAGGGAGGGAGTTCCAGGATTTTGTCCGTGTGGTGTAGGTACTCCCACAGTGCTGTTAGAGAGGGAGTTCCAAGATTTTGTCCGTGTGGTGTAGGTACACCCACAGTGCTGTTAGCGAGGGAGTTCCAGGATTTTGATCCAGCGATAGTGAAGGAATGGTGATATATTTCCAAGTCGGGATGGTGAAGGGCTTGGAGGGGAACTTCCAGGTGATGGTGTCCCCATGTGTCTGCTGCCCTTGTCCTTCTAGATGGTCGTGGTTGTGGGTTTGGAAGTTGCTGGCGAAGGAGCCTTGTTGAGTTCCTGCAGTGCATCTTGTAGATGGTACACACACTGCTGCTACTGTGCGTCAGTGGTGGAGGGAGTGAATGTGTGTGGATGGGGTGCTGATCAAGCGGGGCTGCTTTGTCCTGGACGGTGTCGAGTTTCTTGTGTGTTGTGGGAGCTGCACTCATCCAGGCAAGTGGGGAGTATCCCATCACTCTCCTGACTTGCGCCTTGTAGATGGTGGACAGGCATTGGGGTTTCAGGAGGTGAGTTACCGACCTGTGAATTCCCAGCCTTTACTTGAAACCAAAACGATACATAGACCTGAGCAAACATCAGTCCATGAAATGTACTTTTATTGTGCCTATGTGTGTCGCTTGTTCAGGAACCAAATCATTTGTCTGCAGGTTAAGGTTGTTCATTGCTTGCCGCATAGAGAAGCAACTAGGTGTGTCTATCATTGAAGTACAATTAGCCAGTACAACGAATAATCACAAGAAGGAGCATGAGACTGGTCTTGTCATCTGGATGACGAAAATGCAAGTGAATGAAAGCCATGTTTCAGCTGTACTGAACCCTGGTGTCTCCCCGGATGTTGAACTTTGAGACATTCTGGGCACAATGCCTAAGGAAGAATGCATTGATATTCGCATGAGTGCTGTCTGCATTTACCAGACTGATTCATGGACTCCACAGGTTAAAGCACGAGACATGACACAACATAGCACTGTAGCCCCACAAATCATAACAAGGAACAGTGACAAGGGCTGCATTTTTCCAGTCATCAAAGGGAAGGGACTGAGTGGAATTGTGGACCCCTTGCATCGTAGAATGCTCTTGGGAACAGAGGAGGCCACTCGCTCTGTTGTGGGTGTGACATTTCTCAGGTAGGGCAACTCAGCTGGTCCCTATCCCCCACTCTGTCCACAGAGGCCTGAACTTCTCTCTCTATCTCTCTGTCTCCCACTTTCCCAGCCATTCCCTTACAAACGCACGAGTCACTTTTCACCCCAAACACTCGCCAGCTGTGCATTCCACACCCTACCCACACGCTCCGTCATAACACCCCCCACCTCTCATGTCATTGGTGGTCGATTTGCCACTCCCCTTACACCAGTGTCCTCTGCCTCCTGCTTTCCCCCCACCAATGAGATGTTCCTCTGTGTGTAGCTATCGCTCCATCTCATGATTTTAAACACCGCAATCAATTTAACCTCAATCTTCAATTCCAAGGAGCAAAAACAGCCTGGAGACTTAAACAAAGTCGGTCACAACTGGAGCGAGCCTCCTATTTCTCTCTCTTTTCTTTTTAACCAAAGCATTTCGCATCCTTCATAAATATTGGCGTCCAGATGGGGCGAAATCATCCAACAGAGGGGGCAGCAAATTATATAACGCTTGCTCGTCAATGGATTGATTTTGAATCCTGTGCCCCATCCATAAAATCAGAACTTCTTTTTTGGCTTTGCAAAATATACTTTGTTCATAAAATACAAAAACATTTCAAAATGGCCAGCATAGTAAGGACAGTCGGATTCAACTCTTACACATGGATCACGAGATGCTTCAGTACAATCAATGAATATTACAGTCATTTCAATATGGTCATTACAGACAGTCAGACAGTGCAATGGGGATTGGAGTTATCGACACACGTCACGTTGCACTCTGAGGTTCTTCAATACATTTATAATACAATTAATATTCAATGCATACATTCAACATGAGTCATACAGCCCAATGGGTCTATATGGTAGGTCGGTCAGGTGTTTCTCACGTGTCGGTGCAGACTCGATGGGCTGAAGGGCCTCTTCTGCACTGTGATTCTGTGATTTACCTTTCCCAGTTCCTCAGTGCACTATGACAGAAAGGTCTTAGACAGTCACCCTTCCCCATTGGGCCTTTGCAGCGCCTGCCCCAAGCTTTAGTGTGTCCCTCAGCACGTAGTCCTGGACTTTGGAATGTGCCAGTCTGCAACACTCGGTCGGGGACAACTCTTTGCGCTGGAAGACCAACAAGTTTCGGGCAGACCAAAGAGTGTCTTTCACCGAGTTGATGATCCTCCAGCTGCAGTTGATGTGTGTCTCGGTGTGTGTCCCTGGGAACAGCCCGTAGAGCACAGAGTCCTGTGTCACAGAACTGCTCGGGATGAACCTCAACAGACACCACTGCATCTCTCTCCAGACCTTCTTTTCAAAGGCACAATCCACAAGGAGGTGAACAACGGACTCTTCCCCACCACAGCCACCTCGAGGGCAGCGTGCAGAGGGGGTGAGACTCCTGGCGTGTTGGAAGGATCTGACAGGGAGGGCCTTTCTCACCACCAGCCAAGCTACATCTTGGTGCTTGTTGGAAAGTTCTGGTAATGAGGCATTCTGCCAAATGACTTTCACAGTCTGCTCGGGGAACCATCCCACAGGATCCACCTTCTCCTTTACCCTCAAGGCCTCAGCGATGATGTGTGCCAACCACTGACGCTATGTCCTTCTAAAGAACCCCTCATCTGCTTCTGACACCTTAGCCGATTAGGGCAAACATGCTCGAAAAAGCATCTCTGTTCCTGCAACCCCTTTAGCGTTGTATCTGTTGGTTTTTATTGCCTTTTCGTGTACTTTGTACCAAAAGCCAGCAGGTTATACTCCCTTTATTCAATGTTTCCATCTTCTTCTGGTTGAAGTGTCTACTATCATCTTCCCATTTCACAAAGCCTCCGAGTTTGTGTCAGCATCTCATATTAGGCTCTGTGTATCTAGAACAATGTCTCTTCAGAACAATAGTGATCCGGGTATCACAAGGGACTAAACCTATTGCCTCACCTTCTCCAGTCCGAAAAGAAAGGAATAATTATACAAATAATTCATTCATTGGCGATGCTCATCCCTAATTCCACCCCTCCATCTCTCCGCCACACTTTTAGAGTCACAGATTTTAACATTAAAACTGTCTTTAAATGTGTGAATGTGAGACACAGATTTTACCATTAAAACTGACTTTAAATGTGTGAATGAGAGACACAGATTTTACCATTAAAACTGTCTTTAAATGTGTGAATGAGCGACACAGATTTTACCATTAAAACTGACTTTAAATGTGTGAATGAGAGACACAGATTTTACCATTAAACCGTCTTTAAATGTGTGAATGTGAGACACAGATTTTACCATTAAAACTGTCCTTAAATGTGTGAATGTGAGACACAGATTTTACCATTAAAACTGTCTTCAAATGTGTGAATGTGAGACACTGATTTTACCATTAAAACTGTCTTTAAATGTGTGAATGAGAGACACAGATTTTACCATTAAAACTGTCTTTAAATGTGTGAATGTGAGACACAGATTTTACCATTAAAACTGTCTTTAAATGTGTGAATGTGAGACACAGATTTTACCATTAAAACTGTCTTTAAATGTGTGAATGTGAGACACAGATTTTACCATTAAAACTGTCTTCAAATGTGTGAATGTGAGACACTGATTTTACCATTAAAACTGTCTTTAAATGTGTGAATGAGAGACACAGATTTTACCATTAAAACTGTCTTTAAATGTGTGAATGAGAGACACAGATTTTACCATTAAAGCTGTCTTTAAATGTGTGAATGTGAGACACAGATTTTACCATTAAAACTGTCTTTAAATGTGTGAATGAGAGACACAGATTTTACCATTAAAACTGTCTTTAAATGTGTGAATGTGAGACACAGATTTTACCATTAAAACTGTCTTTAAATGTGTGAATGTGAGACACAGATTTTACCATTAAAACTGACTTTAAATGTGTGAATGTGAGACACAGATTTTACCATTAAAACTGACTTTAAATGTGTGAATGTGAGTCACAGATTTTACCATTAAAACTGTCTTTAAATGTGTGAATGAGAGACACAGATTTTACCATTAAAACTGACTTTAAATGTGTGAATGTGAGACACAGATTCTACCATTAAAACTGACTTTAAATGTGTGAATGAGAGACACAGATTTTACCATTAAAACTGACTTTAAATGTGTGAATGAGAGACACAGATTTTACCATTAAAACTGTCTTTAAATGTGTGAATGAGAGACACAGATTTTACCATTAAAACTGTCTTTAAATGTGTGAATGTGAGACACAGATTTTACCATTAAAACTGTCTTTAAATGTGTGAATGAGAGACACAGATTTTACCATTAAAACTGTCTTTAAATGTGTGAATGTGAGACAAAGATTTTACCATTAAAACTGTCTTTAAATGTGTGAATGTGAGACACAGATTTTACCATTAAAACTGTCTTTAAATGTGTGAATGTGAAACACAGATTTTACCATGAAAACTGCCTTTAAATGTGTGAATGAGAGTCACAGATTTTACCATTAAAACCGTCTTTAAATGTGTGAATGTGAGACACAGATTTTACCATTAAAACTGACTTTAAATGTGTGAATGTGAGACACAGATTTTACCATTAAAACTGTCTTTAAATGTGTGAATGAGAGACACAGATTTTACCATTAAAACTGTCTTTTAAATGTGTGAATGAGAGACACAGATTTTACCATTAAAACTGTCTTTAAATGTGTGAATGTGAGACACAGATTTTACCATTAAAACTGTCTTTAAAAGTGTGAATGTGAGACACAGATTTTACCATTAAAACTGACTTTAAATGTGTGAATGTGAGACACAGATTTTACCATTTAAAACTGACTTTAAATGTGTGAATGTGAGTCACAGATTTTACCATTAAACTGTCTTTAAATGTGTGAATGAGAGACACAGATTTACCATTAAAACTGACTTTAAATGTGTGAATGTGAGACACAGATTCTACCATTAAAACTGACTTTAAATGTGTGAATGAGAGACACAGATTTTGCCATTAAAACTGACTTTAAATGTGTGAATGAGAGACACAGATTTTACCATTAAAACTGTCTTTAAATGTGTGAATGAGAGACACAGATTTTACCATTAAAACTGTCTTTAAATGTGTGAATGTGAGACACAGATTTTACCATTAAAACCGTCTTTAAATGTGTGAATGAGAGACACAGATTTTACCATTAAAACTGACTTTAAATGTGTGAATGTGAGACACAGATTTTACCATTAAAACCGTCTTTAAATGTGTGAATGTGAGACACAGATTTTACCATTAAAACTGACTTTAAATGTGTGAATGTGAGACACAGATTTTACCATTAAAATTGACTTTAAATGTGTGAATGTGAGACACAGATTTTACCATTAAAACCGTCTTTAAATGTGTGAATGATAGACACAGATTTTACCATTAAAACTGTCTTTAAATGTGTGAATGAGAGACATAGATTTTACCATTAAAACCATCATTAAATGTGTGAATGAGAGACACAGATTTTACCATTAAAACTGTCTTTAAATGAGTGGATGAGAGACACAGATTTTACCATTAAAACCGTCTTTAAATGTGTGAATGTGAGACACAGATTTTACCATTAAAACTGACTTTAAATGTGTGAATGTGAGTCACAGATTTTACCATTAAAACCGTCTTTAAATGTGTGAATGTGAGTCACAGATTTTACCATTAAAACTGCCTTTAAATGTGTGAATGAGAGACACAGATTTTACCATTAAAACTGTCTTTAAATGTGTGAATGTGAGACACAGATTTTACCATTAAAACTGTCTTTAAATGTGTGAATGAGAGACACAGATTTTACCATTAAAACTGTCTTTAAATGTGTGAATGTGAGACACAGATTTTACCATTAAAACTGTCTTTAAATGTGTGAATGTGAGACACAGATTTTACCATTAAAACTGTCTTTAAATGTGTGAATGAGAGACACAGATTTTACCATTAAAACTGTCTTTAAATGTGTGAATGAGAGACACAGATTTTACATTAAAACTGACTTTAAATGTGTGAATGAGAGACACAGATTTTACCATTTAATCTGACTTTAAATGTGTGAATGTGAGACACAGATTTTACCATTAAAACCGTCTTTAAATGTGTGAATGTGAGTCACAGATTTTACCATTAAAACTGTCTTTAAATGTGTGAATGAGAGACACAGATTTTACATTAAAACTGACTTTAAATGTGTGAATGAGAGACACAGATTTTACCATTAAATCTGACTTTAAATGTGTGAATGAGAGACACAGATTTTACCATTAAATCTGACTTTAAATGTGTGAATGTGAGACACAGATTTTACCATTAAAACTGTCTTTAAATGTGTGAATGATAGACACAGATTTTACCATTAAAACTGTCTTTAAATGTGTGCATGAGAGACATAGATTTTACCATTAAAACCATCATTAAATGTGTGAATGAGAGACACAGATTTTACCATTAAAACCGTCTTTAAATGAGTGAATGAGAGACACAGATTTTACCATTAAAACTGACTTTAAATGTGTGAATGAGAGACACAGATTGTACATTAAAACTGACTTTAAATGTGTGAATGTGAGACACAGATTTTACCATTAAAACTGTCTTTAAAAGTGTGAATGTGAGACACAGATTTTACCATTAAAACCGTCTTTAAATGTGTGAATGAGAGACACAGATTTTACCATTAAAACTGTCTTTAAATGTGTGAATGTGAGACACAGATTTTACCATTAAAACTGTCTTTAAATGTGTGAATGTGAGACACAGATTTTACCATTAAAACTGTCTTTAAATGTGTGTGAATGAGAGACACAGATTTTACCATGAAAACTGTCTTTAAATGTGTGAATGAGAGACACAGATTTTACCATTAAAACTGTCTTTAAATGTGTGAATGAGAGACACAGATTTTACCATTAAAACTGTCTTTAAATGTGTGAATGAGAGACACAGATTTTACCATTAAAACTGTCTTTAAATGTGTGAATGTGAGACACAGATTTTACCATTAAAACTGTCTTTAAATGTGTGAATGTGAGACACAGATTTTACCATTAAAACTGTCTTTAAATGTGTGAATGAGAGACACAGATTTTACCATTAAATCTGACTTTAAATGTGTGAATGTGAGACACAGATTTTACCATTGAAACTGTATTTAAATGTGTGAATGAGAGACACAGATTTTACCATTAAAACTGTCTTTAAATGTGTGAATGTGCGACACAGATTTTACCATTAAAACCGTCTTTAAATGTGTGAATGAAAGACACAGATTTTACCATTAAAACTGTCTTTAAATGTGTGAATGTGAGACACAGATTTTACCATTAAAACTGACTTTAAATGTGTGAATGACAGACACAGATTTTACCATTTAAACTGTCTTTAAATGTGTGAATGAGAGACACAGATTTTACCATTAAAACTGTCTTTAAATGTGTGAATGAGAGACACAGATTTTACCATTAAAACTGACTTTAAATGTGTGAATGACAGACACAGATTTTACCATTAAAACTGTCTTTAAATGTGTGAATGTGAGACACAGATTTTACCATTAAAACTGACTTTAAATGTGTGAATGACAGACACAGATTTTACCATTTAAACTGTCTTTAAATGTGTGAATGAGAGACACAGATTTTACCATTAAAACTGTCTTTAAATGTGTGAACGAGAGACAAGATTTTACCATTAAAACTGTCTTTAAATGTGTGAATGTGAGACACAGATTTTACCATTAAAACTGTCTTTAAATGTGTGAATGTGAGACACAGATTTTACCATTAAAACTGACTTTAAATGTGTGAATGACAGACACAGATTTTACCATTTAAACTGTCTTTAAATGTGTGAATGAGAGACACAGATTTTACCATTAAAACTGTCTTTAAATGTGTGAACGAGAGACAAGATTTTACCATTAAAACTGTCTTTAAATGTGTGAATGTGAGACACAGATTTTACCATTAAAACTGTCTTTAAATGTGTGAATGAGAGACACAGATTTTACCATTAAAACTGTCTTTAAATGTGTGAATGAGAGACAAGATTTTACCATTAAAACTGTCTTTAAATGTGTGAATGAGAGACACAGATTTTACCATTTAAACTGTCTTTAAATGTGTGAATGAGAGACACAGATTTTACCATTAAAACTGTCCTTAAATGTGTGAATGAGAGACACAGATTTTACCATTAAAACTGTCTTTAAATGTGTGAATGTGAGACACAGATTTTACCATTAAAACTGTCTTTAAATGTGTGAATGAGAGACACAGATTTTACCATTAAAACTGTCTTTAAATGTGTGAATGTGAGACACAGATTTTACCATTAAAACTGACTTTAATGTGTGAATGAGAGACACAGATTTTACCATTAAAACTGACTTTAAATGTGTGAATGTGAGTCACAGATTTTAACATTAAAACTGTCTTTAAATGTGTGAATGAGAGTCACAGATTTTACCATTAAATCTGTCTTTAAATGTGTGAATGAGAGACACAGGTTTTACCATTAAAACTGTCTTTAAATGTGTGAATGTGAGACACAGATTTTACCATTAAAACTGACTTTAAATGTGTGAATGAGAGTCACAGATTTTAACATTAAAACTGACTTTAAATGTGTGAATGTGAGACACAGATTTTACCATTAAAACTGACTTTAAATGTGTGAATGAGAGACACAGGTTTTACATTGCAGTGATCATTCTATGGATGTGAGGTACAGCTGAGGTTTTGGTTTAAGCCCTTTGGGAGGTGCTATCTCCAGGAACATGCTGGAAGTCCTCTCTTCCCTCCTCCTTCAGGTAAGCTGAAGGGTTCACATTCCACCTGCGG
>JANJGN010002105.1:47500-87297 GCA_026770705.1 Isurus oxyrinchus
GTTTTCCTAACAGGGGATGTGATTGCCATGAGGTGCACGGCTGGGGGTTGGTACACTGGGAGTAGGTTCCACTTGAGGAAATCCGGTCAAGTTCACCCCGCTGCTTCTGGAGTTGCTCCAGCCGATGTTCACAGCGTGGTCTTCACTATCCAGGATGCAGTTGCCAGCATGAGTGGGAATTACGCTGGCTTCTACGAAACAAGTAAATCGGGAAGGTTTGCAAACCCAACGCACAGCGATGCAGTGTTTGTAGATGTAAGAGGTAAGTGAGAAGGAGACAACACCTGTGGCCGTGGTGAGGGAGGATCTCTCTCTCTCTCTCTGTCTCTCTCCGTCTGTCTCTCTTTCTCTCCCCCTGTCTCTTTCTGCCTGTCTGTCTCTCTTGCACTCTCTCCCTGTCTGCCTCTTTCTTTCTCTGTCTGTCAGTCTGTCTGTCTCCCTCGCTCTCTCTCCCTGTCTGCTTGTATTTTTCTCTCTCTCTCTATCTTACTTACTCTCCCTGTTTCTCCCTGTCTGTCTGTATCTCTCTCTCTCTCCCTGCCTGCCTGTATTCCTCTCTCTATCTCTCTATCTTACTGTCTCTCTGTCTCTCCCTGTCTATCTGTCTGTCTGTTTCTCTCTCTCTCCCTGTTTGTCTGTCTCCCTTCCTCCCTGTCTCCCTGTCTCTCTCTGTCGCTGTATCTGTCTCTCTCTCTCCTTCTCTCTCTCTGTCTCTCTTTCTGCCTTTCTGTCTGTCTCTCTCTCTCTCTCACTGTCTCTTTCTGTCTGTCTGTCTCTCTCTCTCTGTCTCTCTTTCTGCCTGTCTCTCTCTCTCTGTGTCTCTTTCTGCCTGTCTGTCTCTCTCTGTCTCTTTTTCTGCCTGTCTGTCTGTCTCTCTCTCTCTCTCTTTCTGTCTGTCTGTCTCTCTCCCTCTCTGGCTAACTCTCCTTCTCTCTATCTCTCTGCCTATCTCTCTCTCTCTCTCTTTCTCTCCCTCTCTCTCTGCCTCCAACCCAGGATGGTGAGTGTCTCGGAGGGGAACTTCCAGGTGGTGGTGTTCCCATGCGTCTGCTGCCCTTGTCCTCCAGATTGTAGCGGTCCTGGGTTTGGAAGGTGCTGTCTAAGGAGCCTTGGTGAGTTCCTGCAGTGCATCTTGAAGATGCACTCGAACTCCACACCAAAACCTCTTTGTGGAGATATTCATAAAATCAATCGTTAACAAAGGGAACAGGAAGATGGGAGCACAGGATACGAACAATCTTACGGCTTCCTGGTTAAGTTACATCCTGCCCATTATATCTGATGCCCTCTGCTTTGTCACTGAGCTAAAATTCCAGAGGTCCAGGGTAATTCTCCGGGAGGAACCGGGGTTCGAATCCCACGACGGCAAATAGCGTGTTAACTTTTTTTTTTACATGGGGTATTTAGTGCCTGATGATGACCATTGTCGATTGCTGTAAAAACCAACGTGGTTCACTAATGCCTCTTTAGGGAAGGATATCTGCTGTCCTTACCCGGTCTGGTCTACATGTGACTCCATGTTGACTCTTAATTGCCTCCTGAACAATGAATGCTGGCCTAGCCAGGGAACAGAGAGATGAAAGCACATTCCGTCCTTCTGGTTCGGTTACATCCTGCCCGTTCCAATCATTTGGCTCGTCCCCCTCTCAGATGTTATCCCGCCGCGGCTGGTGAACGGCAGGAGCGCTTTCTCCGAGAGGGTGGGGCTGGAGTACCACAACACTCGGGGCTCGATCTGTGACCAGGCCTGAGGCCTACGTCGTGTGCACGCAGCTGGGCTGCGGACCCGCCAAATCAGCTCCGGCCGGCGCCCGCTTTGGAGAGGCTCCTGGCGCCTTGCGGCTGGACGATGTAGAAAGCCAAGGGAACGGGTCCAACGTGTTCCAGTGCCGGAGTGCCGTGTCGGGAGAGCACAACTGCAACCCCGGTGAAGCAGCGTCCGTTGCCTGCTCAGGTAAGGCCCGCTACAGTTCAGACATGTGGCCAAGGCCGCATTATTGCCGATTGGAACCATCCAGATAGATAACGATGCCATCCAGGTCTCCTCTGGGTAGGTAGGGGCAGATGTGACGTGGACTCAACGTGTCCCACAAGACTACTGAAACTGTCGCATTTAGAAACATAGAAACTAGGAGCAGGTGTAGGCCATTCAGCCCTTTGAGACTGCTCCCCCATTCATTATGATCATGGCTGATCATCTAACTCAATATCCTGCTCCCGCTTCCTCCCCATACCCTTTGAACCCTTTCGCCCCAAGAGCTATATCCAACTCCTTCTTGAAAACATACAATGTTTTGGTCTCAACTACTTTCTGTGGTAGTGAATTCCACAGGCTCACCTCTCTCTGGGTGAAGACATTTCTCCTCATCTCAGTCCTAAATGGTCTACTCCATATCCTCAGACTGTGACCCCTGGTTCTGGACTCCCCCACCATCGGGAACATCCTTCCTGCATCTACGCTGTCTAGTCCAGTTAGAATTTTATAGGTATCTATGAGATCCCCCCTCATTCTTCTGAACTCCAGTGAATATAATCCTAACCGACTCAATCTCTCCTCATATGTCAGTCCCGCCATCCCAGGAATCAGTCTGGTAAATCTTCGCTGCTCTCCCTCTATAGCAAGTACATCCTTCCTCAGATAAGGAATCAGTCTGGTAAACCTTCGCTGCTCTCCCTCTATAGCAAGTACATCCTTCCTCAGATAAGGAATCAGTCTGGTAAACCTTCGCGTCTCTCCCTCTATAGCAAGTACATCCTTCCTCAGATAAGGAATCAGTCTGGTAAACGTTCGCGTCTCTCCCTCTATAGCAAGTACATCCTTCCTCAGATAAGGAATCAGTCTGGTAAACGTTCGCGTCTCTCCCTCTATAGCAAGTACATCCTTCCTCAGATAAGGAATCAGTCTGGTAAACCTTCGCTACACTCCCTCTATAGCAAGTACATCCTTCCTCAGATAAGGAATCAGTCTGGTAAACCTTCGCTGCTCTCCCTCTATAGCAAGTACATCCTTCCTCAGATAAGGAATCAGTCTGGTAAACCTTCGCTACACTCTCTCTATAGCAAGTACATCCTTCCTCAGATAAGGAATCAGTCTGGTAAACCTTCGCTGCTCTCCCTCTATAGCAAGTACATCCTTCCTCAGATAAGGAATCAGTCTGGTAAACCTTCACTACACTCCCTCTATAGCAAGTACATCCTTCCTCAGATAAGGAATCAGTCTGGTAAACCTTCGCTGCTCTCCCTCTATAGCAAGTACATCCTTCCTCAGATAAGGAATCAGTCTGGTAAACCTTCGCTGCTCTCCCTCTATAGCAAGTACATCCTTCCTCAGATAAGGAATCAGTCTGGTAAACCTTCGCTGCTCTCCCTCTATAGCAAGTACATCCTTCCTCAGATAAGGAATCAGTCTGGTAAACCTTCGCTACACTCCCTCTATAGCAAGTACATCCTTCCTCAGATAAGGAATCAGTCTGGTAAACCTTCGCTGCTCTCCCTCTATAGCAAGTACATCCTTCCTCAGATAAGGAATCAGTCTGGTAAACCTTCGCTACACTCCCTCTATAGCAAGTACATCCTTCCTCAGATAAGGAATCAGTCCGGTAAACCTTCGCTGCTCTCCCTCTATAGCAAGTACATCCTTCCTCAGATAAGGAATCAGTCTGGTAAACCTTCGCTGCTCTCCCTCTATAGCAAGTACATCCTTCCTCAGATAAGGAATCAGTCTGGTAAACCTTCGCTACACTCCCTCTATAGCAAGTACATCCTTCCTCAGATAAGGAATCAGTCTGGTAAACCTTCGCTGCTCTCCCTCTATAGCAAGTACATCCTTCCTCAGATAAGGAATCAGTCTGGTAAACCTTCGCTACACTCCCTCTATAGCAAGTACATCCTTCCTCAGATAAGGAATCAGTCTGGTAAACCTTCGCTACACTCCCTCTATAGCAAGTACATCCTTCCTCAGATAAGGAGACCAAAACTGCACACTATATTATAGGTGTGGTCTCACCAAGGCCCTGTACAATTGCAGCAAGACATCCCTGCTCCTGTACTCGAATCCTCTCACTATGAAGGCCAACATACCATTTGCCTTCTTTACCGCCTGCTGCACCTGCATGCTTACCTTCAGCGACTGGTGTACAAGGACACCCAGGTCTCGTTGTACATTCCCCTCTCTCAGTTTATAGCCATTCAGATAATAAACTGCCTTCCTACTTTTGCTAAGCACAAACATTTACCCCATCAGATCTTTTGGGGGTCAATATGGCAACTCCAGTACACAATCCGAACGTGTGGCTCTGTTCCCGTTGCCTGTACTTATTGGTTGAAGCACTCTTATCAAAAACACATGCTGCTCCAATTCATGGCGCCCACTTCTTACCAAGTGTGGTGGGTCGGTAACAGGGGACATTCATTGTGACCTGTCGTGTGCTGAGCAGATAATGTGTTGACTCTTGCAGTGCCCTTTCAATGGGGAGGGGTCACCAGAGGACCAGGTGGATATAGGGACACTGGAGAGTCATTTAGACCAATAAACCTTAGCCCAAAAATTATGAGGTCACTCCTACCACCAGCCATAATGCCTTGGCTGCGTAAATCTTAATATATTTGATTTACAAGAAAGTCTACTACCTTTTGATTTGGTGTTAGTAATCAGCCAGGAATCAGTTGCCATTTACAGGAAAGAGTTCCAAATGCCCAGCATCTTTTAGTAAGAAGAAAGGACGAATAATAATGTTTCTTTTCAAGGCAGGGTTAAAGGAGAGAGCAGCACAGATTGGTTGCTAAGCTATCACCCTTGCTGTTCGATATCCAGTACTGAGGAAGCAGATATTTCTTTCTAAGAAGTCGTTCTGTGTAGACGGAACCAATTTCTTTCATTGTGCACCCTCTTGGCTGTTGATAATTCCCCCTTCCAACCCCATCCCTGACAGCAGTCAGGTGAAGCCTGTTTGTTCACCGACTTGACATCACGTTTGATCTTGCACTGGGATTCTGAGCTCCTGTCTATCCGTTCCATGTCTCAAACCACCCCATTCGACCTCCTTGCCCTTGCTCCGTTTGGTCCCTACCTCAGCTGATCCACCCGAAACCCTGGTGCCGGAGTGTGGACTGCTCCTGCCTTTAGATGCGATGCTCTATGCACAAGGCCCACTCCAGGGCATGATACACACAGAGGAGGCGGTGGCCAGACAGGCAGATTGTGTGACTGACGACTACCCTTCCAAGGCCCCTCATGGCCATCTCTAAGAGTGGGCGAGTTTCCCTGACCAGCTATAAGCAGGATACAGTGTGAGAAACAGCTGCTTTACTTTGTCAAGTAAATAGTCATTTTGAATTTGTAAGGAGGAAGTGCTTTCCCTGGTGTTTGGTTAAGAATATGGGTTCCTGTTGCCTTAATGGAGATTAGTTTGGGAATGTGTTAAAAGTTATGATTGTAGTAATTTGTAGCCATGTGTATATATTTTAAGCTGTATAAATTAATAAAATGTTTAATTTAGTTTAATGTAAAACCTCACACTGGTAGTCTGATTCCTAAATTTAGAGTCGCATCCCAAACATAACACTTAAAAATTATAGGTTATGACAGTTGTTTAAAGTTTCTCCCTGGGATTTCTAAATAACTCAGCTTTACCAACTGCATCGGACAAATCATTCACCCAGTAACTGAACGTCTCTAGTGGTCTACGCCTTCTTGGGGAGGAGTTACCTGTAGAAACAACAGTGCACTTTCACGTGTAATCCCAAAGACGTCAAAAGCATACTTTCAATTGCTAATAGCTTGAAGGATGATCATTTCTATTTGGAGTGGTTGCAATAGAACTGAAAATAGGCTATCAACAATAGCAACATAAGTGAATAACTGGACTAACAAAGCATCAAAAATCCTCTTCATCAAGTTATATTAGGAGGCATGTCAGGTGTGAGGTGAGAGCAACGGCCAACAATAGAGGAGGGAACAAAATGATCCTTTTGTCAATCTTCTATTAAACACAGATGTCTGGGGAGGGGGTGGTTACTGAGTTTTAGCAGTGACATACTATTATGGTTTCCCTACGGTGCGGAACACAAGGTATTCTTCCATTGATAGTGTCCTCCATTGGAGACGGTTCAGGGGAGGTTTACTAGGTTGATATCTGGAATGAGCAGGGTTGTCTTATGAGGAAAGGTTGGACAGACTGGGCTTGTTCCCACTGGAGATTAGAAGAGTGAGGGGTGACTTGATTGAAGTATACAAGACCCTGAACGGCCTTGACAAGGTGGGCGTGGAAAGGGTGTTTCCTCTTGTGGGTATGCCAAGAACTAGGGAGCATTGTTTTAAACATAGGGGTCACCCTTTTAGGACAGAGAAGAGGAGGAATTTTTTTTTGTCTTAGAGAGTTGTGTGACTTTGGAACTCTCTGCCTCAGATGGTGCGGAGATGAGTTCATTGAATATTTTTTTAAGGCGGAGGTAGATAGATTCACGTTAGGCGAGGGAATCAAAGATTATCGGGGTTAGATGGGAATGTGGAAATCCAAAAACAAGCTGATCGGCCATGATCTTATTGAACGGCGGAGCAGGCTCGAGGGGCTGAATGGTCTATTCCTGCTCCTATTTTTTTATGTTCTTATGTTGTTCCATTGAATAATCTAACTGACACAATAAGCCTACATTCTGATTCAGTTTTGCAACACCAATCTAGCCGAATGCTACGCCCACCTAGTTTGGTTTATTTCTCTTCGAAATGATTTTTCCAAATGGTCCCCCCTTTTAAACTGTTTGTGCAAAGCAGCTCAGGAAACAGCAGCTTAAATCGGGACTCCGCTTCGTTGTGTTCCCAAGTTAGACAATTTTCAGCTGAGACTGGCAAACGGAGAACGTCCATACTCAGCAAGGGCGGAGATCCGTTACAGTCATACCTGGGACCTGGCGGACTTGGAGGTGGCCTGCGCGCAAGTATAATGTGGATTTGTCGAGCCGGCGCCCGGGAACGCCAGGTTTGGTCAAGGCAGCTCATCCATCTGGCTGGACTCCGTCCGGTGCTCTGGCTCCGAGGCCCACCTCTGGCAGCGTCCGTCGAAACCTTTGGGACGACAGAACTACAGACACCAGCAAGACGCGACGGCCATTTGCTCTAGTAGAGTGAGCAGCGTTACTCAAGAATGGGGTTGGTGGGGTAGCGCCGCTAACGTATCGGCTAAAGGTAGACAAACGGTGCAAGAGGGCAGAAAGGCATCATGAAACTCGGGGAGGAAAAGAAAGTAAAGAAATGTTGAAGGAAGGTCAACTGTCTCCAACTCCTCCCAACCCTTTAATTTTCAGCTTAAAATCGCTTTCAAAATCACGTATATTTTAGGGGGAGGGGGGAAATGAGAAAGGTTAGCTCTAGGATTGGCCAGACTCTTCTGGGTATTGTGGAAGGGTCTTTGGGGGTGTAATCTGTTGAGCTTGCTGAAGGAACTCCAGCCGGGTTTCGGAAGGGCGAAGGAAGTTAGGAGTCACCCACCAGCTCGAGGACAAATAGTACTGACCCACCAACCTTGCTGAAGTACTGCCCTGCCTTGCTGTTATCCGCAGGTGCGTTGCGTGGTGAGGCCTAGAGAACGTAGAAGGCAGTCAAGAATTCGCGGCGTTCTAAGTAACGACGCTAACACAGGGATTCAAATTCACAGCGGATCACTCCGGTCTCATGTTGCGTGACTGTATATCAGGACATAACTAACCGCCAGCAGAACATTAGCTGCAGGGGTGAAATTGTGTTCAATGCTGGCCATAGACGGTAGGGTCACTGAAAGGGCATGTCAGATAAACATTAAGAATTGGCTGTGGTACCTATCGTTGCAGGATAATGCGTGAGTTCTTTCTCAGTTGGAGTGAGAATTGAATTTCTTTTTAGCTTAAGCTAAAGTGTGGTGTCTGATTCTAATGTGTACTATGCCGGTCTAATTGGAGATAATAAGGGAACATCAAGATGGGATTTCAGATCATTAAAGTAAATCATGGTAGAACCGTGTTATACATTTCAGCAGAGGCTTAGATATTCTTCCTTATTAAGATATAACATTTATCTTAACGCCTGATTCCAGATCGACCAGCCTCTCCCTGGAAATGAAACGTGCTGCTTTAATAACAAGAGATACAGTATCGTTGACGTGCACGGCTTTGAGCTTTTATGCAGGCTGTAGGTTTTATTTGATGAAGGCTGGTGAATCCCATCCAGTTGTTTCTGCAACTGCTCCAGAGGGAGGCCACAGCTTCACCTTCGTCATCCCAGATGTGGATATGAGCACCAGTGGCAACTACACATGTCACTATCAAACAGTCAAATCAGCAACATTTACCAACTCAGGCAGCAGCGGCTCAGTACATGTTCTCGTAACAGGTAAGCACGGTCGAGCCAGTAAGGTATCTTCATGTTGATCTATCTCTCTCTCTCTATTTATCTCTCTAACTATCTGTTTATCTCTTTATCTATCTATCTATCTACCTACCTATCTATCTCTACCTGCCTATCTATCTATCTCTCTCTCTCTTTATATATACATATATATATATATATCAATCTATCTATCTACCTATCTATTTCTACATATCTGTCTATCTATCCTTCCCTATATATATCTATCTCTCTCGCTCTCTATATCTTATCTATCTATTTATATCTCTTTCTCTCTATCTATCCCTCTATATATATATCTATCTCTCTCTATCTATGATTTATCAATCTATCTATCCATCTACCTAGCTATCTGTCTCTATCTGTCTCTCTATCTATCTCTCTCTCTATATATATATATTTCTCTCTCTATCTATCTGTCTGTCCGTCTGCCTATCTATCTATCTCTCTATCTCTCTATCTATTTATCTATCTATCTATCTATCTATCTCTCTCTCTCTATTTCTCTCTCTATCTATCTATCTCTCTCTATCTATCTCTCTCTCTACATATATATATTTCTCTCTCTATCTGTCTGTCCGTCTGCCTATCTATCTATCTATCTATCTATCTATCTATCTATCTATTTATCTATCTATCTCTCTATCTATCTATTTATCTATCTATCTCTCTATCTCTCTATTTCTTTTTCTATCTATCTATCTCTCTCTCTCTATCTATCTCTCTATATATATATATATTTCTCTATCTATCTGTCTGTCCGTCTGTCTATCTATCTATCTCTCTATCTCTCTATCTATTTATCTATCTCTCTCTCTATCTATCTCTCTCTCTATCTCTCTCTCTCTCTATCTATTTCCATCTATCTATCTATCTATCTATCTATCTATCTATCTATCTATCTATCTATCTATCTATCTCTCCCTCTCTCTCTCTCTCTCTCTCCCACTCTCTCTCTCTCTATGTATCTCTCTCTCGCTATTTCTCTCTCTCTCTATATATATCTCTATCTCTCTCTCTCTCTCTGTCTATCTCTCTCTCTCTCTGTCTGTCTATCTTTCTCTCTCTATCTCTCCTGTATCTGTCTCTGTCTATCTGTGATAACCATGTTGAAATGCCTGTAATGTTCATTGATTTTTTGAAACACCTCCTGATCTATGTGGAAAACTGGAACCTGATTGCACTTTTTATGATGGCCACTTTGAAATGTTTGGTAATGTTTTTCCAGATAGTTCACGAATGTATTTTTTCCAAAAATAAAGACAATGTGGGAAGGGCAAACCGCAGATGATTGTCTTGACCAAAGTGAATTCCGTAGACACAGGATTAAGGCGCAAGATGCGGGAACACAGGAGATGGAAGGTCAATACATGGCTGACCACGTTCACTCTCCTCGCTTTCAGGTCAGCTGCCGGTGAGGCTGGTCAGTGGGAGAAGCTCCTGTTCCGGAAGCATGGAGATTTATTATGGGGGCCGATGGGGAGCAGTGTGCGACGATGACTGGGACCTGCCTGATGCCAACGTCGCCTGTTGGGCCCACCCCGTCGGCTCCCGGAGGAGCTCGGTTTGGAGCGGCGGCTGGCTCCTGTTGGCTGGCTGGCCTTCATTGCAGCGGCAACGAGACCACGTTGGTCAAGTGCCCAGGGAGGGTGTTGGGCAAGGAGCAGTGCGCCCCTGGACAGGCAGATTCAGTTACCTGCTCAGGTGCAAGCTAGCTTTCATAAGCGGCTCTGCAAATCCAGGGTTTTCAACCTCACGAGCCTCCGTTTAAAAAAGAAAAATCATCAGGAATGAATTTACGAAGCCACTCGCCGCAAGGTGATTCCCAACGGATCCATTTCTTTCACCGTGTCCCTGAACAAACTTTGAAAAAAGCGACAGGGAGGGTTATGCCCAGCTTTGACTCTATTTTTGATCATTTTTTCTCCACCTGTCGTCCCCTCCCCTCACCCCACCCCCACTAGGGTCGTCTGTCCCTTGTTCATGTTGTTCTTTCCAGAGCGCTTACCCTTGTCCTGCTGTTATCACGTTCTGCTCTCTGACTTTAACGCCGCCATTAACACCTCCTTTAGCCAGTGCCACTATCATTAACACCCCTTTGTCCTTTCGTTTATGGCACCATTGTCAATCTCTCCTTTGCCTCCACCTGTCGCTGGCCCTCTATCCAGCTTCACCTGTCCTACCCCCCTAAAACAGTACAAACCTCATCACGTTTTTACTCCCGTTTAGCTCTGTTAAAGAGTCAGAAGGCCTCGAAACATTGACTCCGTTTCTCTCTCTTTCTCTCTCTCTCTCTCCGCAGATACTGAGTATGTTCCAGCATCTTCTGTCTTTGTTACTGATATGACCACCTGGCATTCCGTTACCATGGTCGTGTTGTGGTTGAGGCATTGAAATCCTGTGCACGTTTTAGCAAGGGGTCGGTCATAAAGGTATTGAACGGAAGCGTTGGAAATGGCTGCTGATCTTTGAGGACAAGTGCCCAGGGATTTAAGCAAGCGACACCCTTCAGGAGTCATTTAAAAATCTGCCCACCTTCATGTTCCACACGTGCCCCCTTTTTCACAGGACTTTGTCAAATACCCAGTGACATGTCCTTTTATTCAGAGCCATAGAACTGCAGAAAGGGCACAGTGCACAAAGAGGGATGTGTGCCTGTGCTGGACAACGAATGGATGGATCAGAAACTAGCCGCTCATTTTAATCCCACTCTCCAGTATCATGTATTTATCCAGCCTGTCACCTATGTCCTGGGTCTCAATCGTTGGAGGCGCGTCTACGCACTCGGTTGGTGATGACTATTTCCCTTAATTGCTTACTGACAGGAACACTGACAATCCTACATGAAATGATGGCAGCAGTGAAAAATCCGGAGAGACATAGTTATTCTGGCACACAAACGATCAAAATCCGGGTCACTGATTCAGGCTAACTGAATGCGAGTGTGTGTGTGTGTGTGTGTGTGTGTGTGTGTGTGTGTGTGTGTGTGTGTGTGTGTGTGTGTGTGTGTGTGTGTGTGTGTGTGTGTGTGTGTGTGTGTGTGTGTGTGTGTGTGTGTGTGTGTGTGTGTGAGAGAGAGAGAGAGTGTGAGTGCGTATAAATGAGTGTTTGTGTGAGAGAGAGTGTGAGAGAGACAGTGTGAGTGTGTATGAATGAGTGTGTGTGTGTGTGTGTGTGTGTGTGTCAGTGAGTATGAATGGGTATGTGTGCGAGACAGAGGGGATGTGATTCTGTGTGAGAGAGTGACTGAGTTCCTATCAATGAGTGTGTGAGTGTGTGCATGTGTGTGTGTGTGTGTGTGTGTGTGAGTGTGAGAGAGAGAGAGAGGAAGAGAGAGAGAGAGATAGTGAGTGCATATAAATGAGTTTTGTGTGAGAGCGAGAGTGTGTGTGAGAGAGAGACAGTGTGAGTATGTATGAATGAGTGTGTGTGTGTGTGTGTGTGTGTCAGTGAGTATGAATGGGTATGTGTGCGAGACAGAGGGGATGTGATTCTGTGTGAGAGAGTGACTGAGTTCCTATCAATGAGTGTGTGAGTGTGAGGTAGAGAGTGTGTGAGTGGTTGTGTGTGAGAGTGTGAATATGTGTGTGTGTGTGCCTGAGAGAATGTGTGTGTATGTGTGAGGGACAGAGAGCATGAGTGCACATGAATGAGTGTGTGTGTGTGTGACTGCGTGTGTCTGTGTGTGAGAGAGAGAGAGAATGTGTATGCATGAGTGACTGTGTGAGTGTGTATGAATGAGTGTGTCTGTGAGAGAAAGAGTGTGTGAGTGGTTGTGTGAGAGAGCATGAAAATGTATGAATGTGTATGTGTGAGAGACTGCGTGGGTGTGGAGTGAGAGAGAGCGTGAGTGCGTATGAATGAGTGTGTGAGTGGTTGTGTGAGAGAGCATGAAAATGTATGAATGCGTATGTGTGAGAGACTGCGTGGGTGTGGAGTGAGAGAGAGCGTGAGTGCGTATGAATGAGTTTGTGCGTGTGTGAGAGTGTGTGTGTGTGAGAGAGAGTGTGTGTGAGAGAGAGACTGTGTGTGAGAGAGTGTGTGTGTGAGAGTGTGTGTGAGAGAGAGTGTGTGTGTGAGAGAGTGTGTGTGTGAGAGAGAGAGTGTGTAAGAGTGAGTTTGTGAGAGTGCATGAATGAGTGTGTGTGTGAGAGAGAGTGTGTGTGAGAGTGTGTGTGAGAGAGAGTGTGTGTGAGAGTGTGTAAGAGTTAGTTTGTGAGAGTGCATGAATGTGTGTGTGTTAATGAGTGTGTGTGTGAGAGAGAGAGAGTGTGTGTGTATCAATAAATGTCTATCTGTGTGAGACTGTGAGTGTTTATGAATGAGTTTGTGTGAGTGTGTTCCTGTGTATGCCTTTGTGAGAAAGTGTGAGTGCATATGAATAAGTGTAAGCGAGTGTGTGTTAATGAGTGTGTGTGAGAGAGAGAGAGTGTGTGTATGAATAAATGTGTATCTGTGTGAGAGTGTGAGTGCATATGAATGAGTGAGTGTGAGTGTCTGTGTGTTCTGGTGTATGCCTGTGCGAGAAAATGTGAGTGTGTGAGTGAGTGTATGTTTTGGGGTGTCTAGAACTCAGTGACAGTTTGGGAGGGACCTTTTAACACAACAGTCGCGTTGGTGTGGGGGACTTTTAAACTGGAGGCTGAAATTGGCTTGGAGCGAAAGCGCAAAACACTTGGCATTGTATTGGTCACCATTCTATGGACTGCCAGATAGTCAGTTCTGTTAGGATAAAATAACCCAAGCTTAGCTGGGACATATCAGGGTGGCACGTTACTAACCATCCTGCATGGACCGCCAGCAGAAACCTGGCCAAGGCCTCGTCCCCTCTATGTGCACCTTGCCTGTTGTGTTTGAATAAGTTTGCACGAGTATGTTCCTCGCAAGTTAGTTGTTATTGCGTTAGCTGCTGCAGAACAACTTCAAGTCAGGCTGGTAAATGGAGAGAAGGCTTGTGATGGGAGAGCGGAGATCTACTACAATGGCGGCTGGGGAACGGTCTGCGATGATGACTGGGACCTGAGAGACGCTGAGGTCGTTTGCAGGCAGCTACAATGCTGGTTCGCCGAATCTGCGCCAGGCAACGCCAAACTTGGGGCAGGCAGCTCGCCCATCTGGCTGGATGGTGTTCAGTGCAGCGGCTCAGAGGGGAACCTGTTGAAATGCGGCCTGAAACACCTTGGGTCAGCACAACTGTAATCACAATGGGGACGCGTCCGTAGTTTGCACAGCTACACTCTGTCCCCCATCGTCTCCTGTTACTGGTAGGTCACAGGATGCGGGCATCGCTGGCTGGGACAGCACTGACTGCACAACCCTAATTGTGCTCCTGAGGAGGTGTCAGGGAGGGAGTTCCAGGATTTTGTCCCTGTGCTGTAGGTACACCCACAGTGCTGTTAGGGAGGGAGTTCCAGGATTTTGTCCATGTGGTGTAGGTACATCCACAGTGCTGTTAGTGAGGGAGTTCCAGGATGTTGTCCCTGTGGTGTAGGTACACCCACAGTGCTGTTAGTGAGGGAGTTCCAGGATTTTGTCCCTGTGGTGTTTGTACACCCACAGTGCTGTTAGGGAGGGAGTTCCAGGATTTTGTCCCTGTGGTGTAGGTACACCCACAGTGCTGTTAGGGAGGGAGTTCCAGGATTTTGTCCGTGTGGTGTAGGTACACCCACAGTGCTGTTAGGGAGGGAGTTCCAGGATTTTGTCCCTGTGGTGTAGGTACACCCACAGTGCTGTTAGGGAGGGAGATCCAGGATTTTGTCCCTGTGGTGTAGGTACACCCACAGTGCTGTTAGGGAGTGAGTTCCAGGATTTTGTCCCTGTGGTGTAGGTACACCCACAGTGCTGTTAGGGAGGGAGTTCCAGGATTTTGTCCCTGTGGTGTAGGTACACCCACAGTGCTGTTAGGGAGGGAGTTCCAGGATTTTGTCCCTGTGGTGTAGGTACACCCACAGTGCTGTTAGGGAGGGAGTTCCAGGGTTTTGTCCCTGTGGTGTAGGTACACCCACAGTGCTGTTAGGGAGGGAGTTCCAGGATTTTGTCCCTGTGGTGTAGGTACACCCACAGTGCTGTTAGAGAGGGAGTTCCAGGATTTTGTCCCTGTGGTGTAGGTACACCCACAGTGCTGTTAGGGAGGGAGTTCCAGGATTTTGTCCATGTGGTGTTGGTACACCCACAGTGCTGTTAGGGAGGGAGTTCCAGGATTTTGTCCCTGTGGTGTAGGTACAGCCGCAGTGCTGTTAGGGAGGGAGTTCCAGGATTTTGTCCCTGTGGTGTTGGTACACCCACAGTGCTGTTAGGGAGGGAGTTCCAGGATTTTGACCCAGCGACAGTGAAGGAACGGTGATATATTTCCAAGTCAGGATGGTGAGTGACTTGGAGGGGAACTTCCAGGTGGTGGTGTTCCCCATGTGTCTGCTGTTCTTTTCTATTCTTTCTTGTTCTCTGCTGGACACTGTAAGAATCAGACACTCACAACCATACAAACGAACGCACCCATACACATAAACACACACACACACACACACACACACATACACACACACTCACACTCTCTCTCACCCTTACACACAGGTTCACTTTGGCCAGTGCACCCTCTGCTGGGTACTGTCAGAATCACACACACTCACACACACCCATACACACATACAGACAGACACACACACACCTACACACACACATACACACACACATACACAAAAACCTACCCACACACCCATACACACACACACACATACACGCACACCTACATCACATATGCCTACACACACATACACACATACAGACACTCACACACACCCGTACACAAACACCTACACACACAACCATACATACACACACCCATACACACATACACACACCTACACACACACACCCATACACACATACAGACACTCACACACACACCTACACACACACCTACACACACAACCATACATACACACACCCATACACACACACACCCATACACGCACACCTATATCACATATGCCTACACACACCCATACACACATAAAGACACTCACACACACACCTACACACACAACCATACATACACACACCCATACACACATACAGACACTCAGACACACACCTACACACACAACCATACATACACACACCCATTCACACATACACACACCTACACACACACACCCATACACACATACAGACAGACACACACACACCTACACATATACAGATACACACACATATACACACGCCCACAAAACACAGTCACACCCTCTCACACACACTCACACACTCACCTTTACCACTGCACCCTCTGCTGGACACTATCAGAAACACACACACACACACACACACCTGCACAAGCATCCATACACACACATCCATGCACACATGCACACAGGCCTACACACACATCTACACAAACTTACACGCACATCCATACACACATACACACACACAAACACGTTCACATTTGCTCTCTCACACACACACTCACACACACCTACACAAACACCTAAAACACCTACAGATACACACACACACACACGCTTATGCACACACACAACTTTACCAACGCACCCTCTGCTGGATGCTATCAGAATCACACACAACTATACACACACACAAACACACCCACACACACACACCGACACACACACACACACCTACACATACATAGCTACACACATACCCATGCACACACACGTACACACACCCACACACACACCTACACACTCACACACAGCTGCACACACATAGCTACACACACCCCCATGCACACACACCTACACACACCTACACACACACACCTACACACACACACAGCTACACACACATAGCTACACACACACCCATGCACACACACCTACACACACCCACACACACACACCTACACACACACAGCTTCACACACATAGCTACACATGCACCCATGCACACACACCTACACACACACCCATGCACACACCCATACACACACACTTACATCACACATTCCTACACACACCCATACACACATTCATACAGACACACACACAACAACACACACCCCTACACACACACACACACCCATACACACACATACCCATACACACACACCTACACACACTCACCTACACAACATAGCTACACACACACACACCTACGCACACATAGCTACACACGCACCCATGCACACACACCTACACACACCCACACACGCACGCCTACACACACACAGCTACACACACATAGCTACACACACCCATGCACACACACCTACACACACCCATACACACACACCAACACACACCCATACACACACACCTACATCACACATTCCTACACACACCCATACACACATTCAGACACACACAAACACACCTACACACACACCTACACACACACACCCATACTCACACACACCCATGCACACACACCTACACGCACCCACACACACACACACCTACACACACACACAACTGCACACACATAGCTACACACACACCCATGCACACACACAACTACACACACACACAGCTGCACACACATAGCTACACACACACCCATGCACACACACCTACACACACCCACACACACACTGCTAGACACACATAGCTACACACACACCCATGCACACACACCTACACACACCCACACACACATACCTACACACACACAGCTAGACACACATAGCTACACACCACCCATGCACACACACCCTCTCATAGTCTTTAAATTATTTTTTCTGCTTGATATATTTAACAAAATTATTGTAGAATGTTACACTGTGATTTGTTTCCACTGCCTTGTTTTTGAATGCAGGTCATTCCAGACCATAATAACTCAACTGTGTCAAAATACACATCCATTACCCCATCCTTTTACA
Source organism: Isurus oxyrinchus (assembly GCA_026770705.1). Lineage (NCBI taxonomy): Eukaryota > Metazoa > Chordata > Chondrichthyes > Lamniformes > Lamnidae > Isurus > Isurus oxyrinchus. The sequence goes on from JANJGN010002105.1 coordinate 64,714, forward strand.
GTTTTATGCACATTGTCAAATCCGCCAGTGCCCTCTCCTACTCTAAAGAAAATAGCGATGATCCATCAGCATTCTCCTTCATAAGGGTCCGACCCTCACCAGTGCTTGCCAAGGTCAGGGTGACTCCTGTCCGTCCCAGGACTCGTGCAGCTAAGGGTCAGTCCCCGCCAACGCGCTTGGCACCCTCTCCCCGTAAATTAGGAGCACTTGCCCTGTTTGCGAGCAGCACCTTGCGAAAGCCCCTGATTTCCTTCCCTGCACCAGGACAGTTATCTCGCCTTCCGAACGGAGCTGAGTCTTTGCAGATGTTGCAGATGTTGCGGAACACAGCGGCTAAAGAGGAAATGGGGCCTCAACGACCAAGGCACAGATATTCAGCTCTGAGGAAATGGCAGTTTATTTTGCAGCCGCTCAGGTTAACCCTTTCCTTTTTCTTCCTCTGCGCCGGTCCCGTCTCTGCGCCTTACACAGTCGGGAGTGACAGGCTGCTTAACACCAAAACGCTGCGGAGGCTGGAAATCTGAAACAAAAATGGGAACTGCTGAGAAAACTCCGCAGGTCTGAGGGAGAGAGAGAGAGAGAGAGAGAGACAGAGTTAGCGTTTCATGTCCGCATGACTCTTCTTCAGAGCGGTGCTAGGAAGATTCGTTGGTTTAATTCTGTTCCACCGTTGAGAAGTAAAACCATCTTCATTTTTCAATCACAAAAAGCCGATCGATTTGTAGTAAGAAAGACAACGCTGGCAGGGCTATTGCCAGTGATGGCTGCGTGTTATGACCGGTGGTTGTGACTGAAGCGGTTGGTAAAGCTGGGCTCTTAAAAAAAAATCCCAGAGGGAAACATTAAACAACTGTCATAACCTATCATCTCAAGCGCTAGGTTTGACATGCGACTCTAAATTCAGGAATCAGACTACCAGTTTTACATTAAACTGAATGAAACATTTTATTACTTGACACAGGTTAAACTATATATACACATGGCTACAAATTCCTATCGTAACTTTGAACAAACTCCCGAACTAATCTCCATTAAGGCAACAGCAGCCCGTTGACTTAACCAGACACCAGGCAAAGCGTTTCCACCTTACGGATTCTAAATGAGGTTCTTATTTTTCACTTTGGTTCCTGTGAATCCTTTCTGTCCAGAGCCAATTATCCTGGCATCGAGCACGGCGTATAACCACGCTCCTGCTGCCGGAATTGGCAAGTGTTGCTTGACATTGGATCTCTGTAAAATGTAATTTAAAGTAAAAAAAACTCCTGGTATCAGCCTTTTCAATCTGCAATCTCTGGGATAAGTCACTATTCCCTTTGCTCCATTACTGTGTGCAACACCAGTTAAGATGCTGCAGTTTGCGTGCCTACGATTGATTTCAGGAAGGGTTCTTGACTCTATGTTCAGCTCAGTAGGAGCTGATACAAAAAGGCAGCCATTGAGAAGCGTTCAGCCCAACAGCACTTGGCCACCCAGCCTAATCCAATTCTTCGCCTGGTGACACATGGCCCTGTAGGTGTCGGCACATTGAGTGCACATCCATATACTTTTCCCAAATCACTGAACGCTTCCACCTCTGGAATCTTTTCAGGCTGTGCGCTCCAGCTACCCGCCAGGCCCTGAATGAAAAAAAAAATAAATACCCCCTCAAGACCCCACTAATTCGCCCTGTCTGTCACTTTAACTCGAAGCCCCCCCCCCCCCCCCCCCCCCCCGCCCCCACCTCCTCTCTCCCCATCCGCCCCTTCACCCTGGCCACTATCACCGTGACGTCTGTGTGAGATCGAATAGCAGTGAGTAGGCCATTCAGCCCATCCAGCTTGCTGCGCCCTTACGTGGGATCTTGGCAGATCTGACTGAGACCGGAACTCTGCCCTCCTGCCTCTACTCATTGACGCAAGGAACTGGGGCAGGAGCGGTCCACACATGGCCCATTGAGCCAACTCTCCGCCATTCATGGCTGACCTATGGACTTCAACTCCACCTTCTGCTACACCCTGATCCCAGGAATGAAAGGCTTAACATATGAATGGCCTAATTTCAGCTCTGTTGTCTTATGGTTTTATGGTCTATTCCCGCCCTCTCTCCGTAGGCATGAATCTCCCTCCCGGGAGAGAGCAAAACTCTCTCCACTCCAGCCTTAAATATGCTCAACGCTTAGACCTTCCACCAATCCCTGGGGTGGAGGATTCCAAAGATTCACGACCGCTTGAGTGAAGTAAATTTCACCTCACCTCTGCCCTACATCATTTGCCCTTTACCCTCAGACTGTTGGCCCTCCATTTTCCAAACTCTCAGAATCCACCCTATTCTGGCCCCTTTGGAATGTCGTTGGGTCCAGTGAGATCCTAGCCCCTCATCCTTGGAAAGGAGCGCTGAATCACAGGGACCCATGGAGTGAACCTATCTGAAATAGGATAGTATATCTTCCCTTGAATGTGGAGATCCCAGTTACAAACCCTACCCCCTACGCCGCCTCACCGAAATCCTGCACGGACCCCAGCAAGGCTTCCCTGTTATTTGATTCGAATTTCTTTGCAGTAATGCCCACGGTTCCCATTGCCTCTGGAAGACTGGAAGACCATCAGACATAGGAGGAGAAATGAGGCCATTCAGCCCATCGAGTCTGCTCCGCCATTCAATCATGGCTGATAAGTTTCTCAACCCCCCATTCTCCCACCTTCTCCCCGTAACCTTTGACCCCCTCACCAATCAAGAACCTATCTATCTCGGTCTTAAATACACTCAATGACCTGGCCTCCACAGCCTTCTGTGGCAATGAATTCCATAGATTCACCACTCTCTGGCTAAAGAAGTTTCTCCTCATCTCTGTTCTAAAAGGTCTTCCCTTTACTCTGAGGCTGTGCCCTTGGGTCCTAGTCTCTCCTACTCATAGAAACATCTTCCCCACGTCCGCTCTATCCAGGCCTTTCAGTATTCTGTAAGTTTCAATCAGATCCCCCCTCATCCTTCTAAACTCCATCGAGTACAGACCCAGAGTCCTCAAACGTTCCTCATATGTTAAGCCTTTCATTCCTGGGATCGTTCTCGTGAACGTCCTCTGGACCCTCTCCAGGGCCAGCACATCCTTCCTGAGATACGGGGCCCAGAATTGCTCACAATATTCTAAATATGGTCTGACCAGAGCCTTATAAAGCCTCAGCAGCATATCCCATGTGTGCTGAAGCGGCATAGTGACTTTTACAGCCCCTGCTATGAACACACGCCAGTCCCTTTGAACATCAGCACTTCCAATGCTCTCACCTTTAAATAAAAATCTGTTTTGGGTTTATACTTATGACTGGACTGAATAGCTTCATATTTCTCGGTATTACACTCCATTGTATTACCCCCCTCCCGCTTAACCTGTCTATATCCTTTTGCAGCCTCTCTGTGTCCCCAAAGTTACCCTTCCACGAATTAAATACCCCTCAAGACCCCACTAATCGCCCCTTGGAATTTTCTACGAGGATTCTACGAGGTTCACGAGAACGATCCCAGGAATGAAAGTCTTAACATATGAGGAACGTTTGAGGACTCTGGGTCGAACTCGATGGAGTTTAGAAGGATGAGGGGGGATCTGATTGAAACTTACAGAATACTGAAAGGCCTGGTTTCTACCCTTAATCAGCACATTCCTTAGACAATATCTCCACCTTCAACACCTCTTTGTCCTTTAGATAATATCACCACCTTCAACACCTCTTTGTCCTTTAGATAATATCACCACCTTCAACACCTCTTTGTCCTTTAGATAATATCACCACCTTCAACACCTCTTTGTCCTTTAGATAATATCACCACCTTCAACACCTCTTTGTCCTTTAGATAATATCACCACCTTCAACACCTCTTTGTCCTTTAGATAATATCACCACCTTCAACACCTCTTTGTCCTTTAGATAATATCACCACCTTCAACACCTCTATGTCCTTTAGATAATATCACCACCTTCAACACCTCTTTGTCCTTTAGATAATATCACCACCTTCAACACCTCTTTGTCCTTTAGATAATATCACCACCTTCAACACCTCTTTGTCCTTTAGATAATATCACCACCTTCAACACCTCTTTGTCCTTTAGATAATATCACCACCTTCAACACCTCTTTGTCCTTTAGATAATATCACCACCTTCAACACCTCTTTGTCCTTTAGATAATATCATCGCCTTCAACACCTCTTTGTCCTTTAGATAATATCACCACCTTCAACACCTCTTTGTCCTTTAGATAATATCACCACCTTCAACACCTCTTTGTCCTTTAGATAATATCACCACCTTCAACACCTCTTTTTCCTTTAGATAATATCACCACCTTCAACACCTCTTTGTCCTTTAGATAATATCACCACCTTCAACACCTCTTTGTCCTTTAGATAATATCTCCACCTTCAACACCTCTTTGTCCTTTAGATAATATCTCCACCTTCAACACCTCTTTGTCCTTTAGATAATATCACCACGTTCAAGACCTCTTTGTCCTTTAGATAATATCACCACCTTCAACACCTCTTTGTTCTTTAGATAATATCACCACCTTCAACACCTCTTTGTCCTTTAGATAATATCACCACCTTCAACACCTCTTTGTCCTTTTGTCTGTGACATCTTTTGGTTATCTCCACCTATTACTGGCTGCTTGTCCCAACAACCACCCCTCCCCCCCCTTAAACCAGCTTATAATTCACCCCTTTCCTATTTTTACTTAGTTCTGTTGAAGGGTCATGAGGACTCGAAACGTTAACTGTGCTCTTCTCCGCCGATGCTGCCAGACCTGCTGAGTTTTTCCAGGCATTTCTGTTTCTGCGTCCGCAGTTCTTTGCTTTATTCTCTCTCCGTGTTGGTGCAAGGGCCAGGAGACCAGGAGTCCTAATGTGTTCACCCTCGGCCCTGAAACGTGCCCAGTCTACCTCAGGTTACCCTGGAAGGGCCCAGCAGCTGTGGCCAGCTGTTCCAGCAGCTACACGCGTGGTATGGGGCCACGCACGGTAACTCACCCTGCCTATCACACAATGACCAACGTGCTGTATGAACGTCAGTCCGGGTGTGACGCTGGGTGCAGAAGTCTGCCCATCCCAAAGAGGGGTGGATCGTATCAGACACCCCCATGTCCCAGCGGGCAGGGGTACCGACCGTTATCGACTCCAGATCATCTCTTCTGCAGCCCGATCAGCCTTTGTGCATCCTGCATTCGGGCCTGCACACTTAGACTGGGGAGTCGGTGGGGGGGTGGGGTGGGGGGGGGTGGCAGGGGGGTGGGGGTGTGCATTTGGTAAGACAGCGCCCCCTTTATTTCATTCAGGATAAGCAATCCTTGCCTCATGAAGGAATTGCCCTGCTAATTTTAGCACCGGGGCATTGTAGGGTCGGATTTAAGAACATAAGAAGATAAGAACTAGGAGCAGGAGTGGGCCATTCAGCCCCTCGAGCCTGCCCCGCCATTCATTACGATCCAGGCTGATCTCATTTCGGCCTCAACTCCAATTTCTCGCCCTCTCCCCATAACCTTTCAACCCGTTAGTCATTGAAAAGTCTGTCGATCTCCTAAATAAATTTATTCCGAGTCCCGGCATCCACTGCACTCTGAGGAAGTGAATTCCACAGAATCATGACCCTTTAAGGAAAGAAATTCCTCCTCATCTCTGATTTAAATCTACCACCCCTTGGCCTAAATCTATGGCCTCTCGTTCTAGAATGTCCCACAAGGGGAAACATCCGCTCCACGTCTACTCTGTCTATCCCTTTTAGCATCTTATATACCTCAATTAGATAGAACCATTGAAAGTTACAGCACAGAAGGAGGCCATTTGGCCATTTAAGAATGAGATAGATAGTTTCTTTATTGGTGAGGGGGTCAAAGGTTACGGGGAGAAGGGAGGAGAATGGGGTTGAGAAACTTATCAGCCATGATTGAATGGAGGAGCAGACTCGATGGGCCGAATGGCCTCATTTCTGCTCCTATGTCTTATGGTCTTATGGTCTTATGCTCTAATGCTCCCATCTTGTCCGTGCCAGCCCGAGGACACCCAGGTGCCCTTTCTAATCCCAGCTTCCTGCACCCGGCCCATAGCCCTGCAGCTGACAGCACTTAAGGTGCAGATCCAGGTACTTTTTAAAAAGAGTTTAGAGTTTCTGCCTCTATCACCAACTTGGGCAGCGAGTTCCAGACACCCACTACCCTCTGCGTAAAAAACGTTCTTCCTCATATCCCCCCTACACCTTCTGCCACTTATCTTCAATCTACCCCCCTGGTTCTAGATCTCGTCTCACCCTTCTAAACTCTAGCGAGTCGAGGCCTAAACTGCTCAATCTCTCCTCGTAAGACACCTCTGGAACCAATCGAGTGATTTAACAATCTGTGGAGCAGCCTTGCCAATTCTTCTTTCCAACTTATCTTTCAGATCCGGTTTCGTCTGTGATTCACGCGGGTTTGTTTCTCTGAAAGAAACGAAGAGTTGCCCGAGACTGGTTCCGCTCGGAGCATTCTCCTCTGCCCTACGTGACACACGTCATGACTCAGCTGCCTTATCTTGCGCAACATCTTTGCTTGACACAGGTTCACGGGTGGGAAGTGTGGTTTGCAGTGGCTTGGCATTGAGGCCACAAGAAGCAGCCGTTTCCCTTCTGCGCAGTTTCTGCCGGACTTTGCAGTGTATCTGAAACCACCTCAGAATGCTCTTCAGTCTACTTTTCCTTACGGTGGGTAAGTACTTACCTCTTTTCTTTTGTTTCTCCCTTGTTCGGCCGCGGCTGTTAGGAATCCCCAAAAACTGCTTCAGCTTTTGTTCGATGCCGGAATTATGCTGAGCGACAACCCCAGGCTGGGTAAGGAGGAATAGGAACTGGATGAACTTGATTTTACAGTGGGAGCAGAGAGCTGACATTGCTGTCTCTGAATGAGATCTTTTTTTTTATGCTGTTGGAAAAAAACACACCTCATTCATAAAAGCGCGTTAGAAACCATTGCTAAATGGTCATCCCAAAAAGTACAACCAGATTCCAACATGGGTCATGAGGTGTTTCAATACAATCAATGAAGATGACAGTCATCTCAACATGGTCATTGCAGACAGTCAGACAGTGCAATGGGATTTAAGTTATTGACATAGATCATGTTGCGGTCTAAGGTGCTTCAATACAATTGTGATACATGTAGTATTCACTGTATACATTCAGTGTGAGTCATACAGCCTGAGGGATCTATACAATTCCCAGGCCCTCAGTGCACTGTGGTAGAAAGGTTTTAGACAGTGACCCTTCCCCATTGCGTCTTTGTGGTGGCTGCCCCAAGCTTTAGTGCGTCCCTCAGCACGTAGTCCTGGACCTTGGAATGTGCCAGTCTGCAACACTCGGTCGGGGACAACTCTTTGCGCTGGAAGACCAACAAGTTTCGGGCAGACCAAAGAGCGTCTTTCACCGAGTTGATGATCCTCCAGCTGCAGTTGATGTGTGTCTGGGTGTGTGTCCCTGGGAACAGCCCGTAGAGCACAGAATCCTGTATCACAGAACTGCTCGGGATGAACCTCAACAGAAACCACTGCATCTCTCTCCAGACCTTCTTTGCCAAGGCACAGCCCACATCCCTGGTGGTCTTGCGGTTAGCATTCACCACCACGGACTGGGCTGGATTCCCTGTGTTGGGGGGAAATGAAGATATATTGATCTTGTGACATTGTTAAGTTATCTACACAGATGAGTGTCCCTTAAGAGAGCGGAGATGAGCCTTTCATGCTTCAGCTCTTGCTCTTTACAGTCACGATGTTTGCACATTATTGTGATGTAATTTTGACAGCACAAAGCATGAATGTTACAATCTTATATCTCCTCAGCCTTGGCAGGTTGCTTATCGCAAGAACAGAGACTCGCCAAGAAAGGTCAGTGCCCTCAGGTCAAAGTCCGCTCTTTTTACCTGTCTGCATAATTCAAGCGAATAGCCTCAACGCCTGTAGCTACCGAGCTCCGTCTAAATGCCCCTGGTTGCCCCTTCGTTGCTTCCTACAGTTGGTTTGTGTCACAAACCCTCAGTCGCTGTCGCGTTTCAGTTCCTCTTCTCAAATCCGGTGAGTCAGGGCTTGAGAAACATTTCTACAAACGTCATTCCTGAAATTGGTTCAAGAGAAGCAAAGAGGAGGTGAAGATTAGAACGGAGTGGCGATGAGTTGAGGAACTGTGGAATAGCGAGAAGCTGTAATGATAGAGAGTTCTATCCAGGATGTTTGCCTGGGATGAAACGTTAAAGTTATTGAAGAGAGGTCGGACAGACTTGGGTTGTTTCCGTTGGAGGAGAGAAGACTGAGGGGCGACCTGATCGAGGTGTACAAGATTATGAGGGGCATGGACAGGGTGGATAGGGAGTGGTTGTCCCCTTAGTTGAAGGGTCAGTCGCGAGAGGACATGAGTTCACGGTGAGGGGCAGGAGGTTTAGGGGGGGATGTGAGGAATAACTTTTTTACCCAGAGGGTGGTGAGGGTCTGGAATGCGCTGCCTGGGAGGGTGGTGGAGGCGGGTTAGCCTCACATCCTTTAAAAAGTACCTGGATGAGCACTTGGCACCTCATAACATTCAAGGCTATGGGGCCAAGTGCTGGTCAATGGGATTAGGGAGGTAGGTCAGGTGTGTCTCACGGGTCGGTACAGACTCGATGGGCTGAAGGGCCTCTCCTGCACTGTATGATTCTATGATTCCGTGACCTGTGGCTCCAAAGCAACGGTTAACAATATAGACCTCTCCTGTATGCACCCCAACCCCTTCGAATGTTGTAAGAGGTTTTAAAAGCAGAACTACGTGAGCTCGTGTGCTGGTCGGTGCAACTGGTGCCCGGGATATAGAGGCAGAAAGAGGAACTTTGGCAATTTGCCCTGTGGAACAAAGCGGTTGTCCCGATTGTACCGGCACGCCCTAGTGCCTTGTTGAGGTGCATAAAGGAAACCTCTGGATGAGGAAGCAAGGGCACGGTGTCAGGAAGCGCCGGATAGCACCAGGAAGGGGGCGCTAACGTTCATTTCCAGGAACCTTCAGGGGGAGGCGATGGCGTAGTGGTATTGTGGCTGGACTCATAACCCAGCGACCCAGGGTAATGCTCTGGGGACCCGTCACAACAGACAGTGCAATTTGAATTCAATAAAAATCTGGAGTTGAAAGTCCAACGTTGACCTTAAGACCATTGTCGACTGTTGTAAGAACCCATCTGGTTCGCTAATGTCCTTTAGGGAAGGAAACCTGCCACCCTTACCTGTTCTGGCCTACACGTGACTCCAGACCCACAGCAAAGTGGCTGCCTCTTTAACTGCTCTCTGAAACGGGGCTAGCCAGCCACTCATCTGTATCAGTCCACTCCAAAGTCCCAAAAAAGCAAAGAAGCCGGGCGCAGCACCCGGCACCGAACCAGGCGGCGGAAACGACCCTGGCAAACTCAGCCCTGTCCTGGAACTCCCCCCCCTTATCGGCACTGTGGGTGTACCTACACCACAGGGGCTGCAGCGGTTCAAGAAGCCAGCTCATTCTCCACCTTTCTCCAGGGCGAGAAGGGATGGGCAAGAAATGCTGGGCCCAGCCAGCGGCACCCACATCCCCAGAATGAATAAAAATTAACCGGACTTATTGGGTTTCAGATGCCAGTGATGCCATTGGCCTCAGAAAGGGTTAACAGGAGCTCCTGAGACAGGGCCATGTTAGGTTTGTTATCAGTGTTAAAGCCCATGGGTTAAAAAGGACAGGGGGATCTTGGGTAGAAACAAAATATTTAAGACATAGGAAGGAAGAACTTGCAGACGTCTGCGTACAAATATTTTAGTTCGTTCTTTCATGACATGTTGGCATCTCTGCCAAGGACAGTATTTGTTGCCAACGCTAATGGGTCTTGAACTGAAAAGCTTGCTAGGCCATTTAAGAATACATGGTTTGTGGAGGCCACATATCAGCGTGACAAAGATTGGCCGGGTGGTTAGCGGTGAGGTTGAGTGCCTTGGGCTACAGGAAGATGGAGACGGGATGGTCAAATGGGCAGATAAGTGGCAGATGGAGTTTCACCCTGAAAAGTGTGAGGTGATAACGTTTGGAAGGAGTGATTTGACAAGGCATGAACGGCATGGCACTAGCAAGTTCTGTTTGTCCATAGATCTCTGAAGGTGGAGGGGCATGTTAGTGGGGTGGTGAAAAAGGCAGATGCGACACTTGCCTTTATCAGTCGAGACATAGATTACAAAAGTAGGGAGGTCATGTTGGAGTTGTGTCGAACCTTGGTGAGGTCACAGCTGGAGTACTGTGTGCAGTTCTGGTCGCCACATTACAGGAAGGATGTGATTGCACTGGAGGGGGTGCAGAGGAGATTCACCAGGATGTTGCCTGGGATAAAACATTTTTAATTACCCAAATATCGCTTGTATTAATGTCAAAATGAAGGGAAAGGCAGATGAGGGACTTCTGAAATGTATCCAGGAGAACGCCTTTGACCAGTAGGTCCTCTGTCCAACTAGGAAGGTGACGTTGACTGGATCTGGCGATAGGTCATGAGTTTTATCAAGTGGGCCACGTGTGTCCGTGGGGGAGCACACGGGCAATAGTGATCATAGCTTCATAAGGTTAAGGAGAGTAATGGAGCAGAACAAAGCAAAAACCGTAAAGCAGAGTTTCCATAATGGAAAAATGCTAATGTCAACTGAATGAGTGGATATCTGGAGAATATGGGACCTGGCTTTCATGCGATGAACTGGAGTGGAGCAATAGTTAACATTTGGCAAGAAGGTGCTCCGGGTGCAGATTGGGTGTATTCCAACACGGGCGAGTGTTGGATGTAGCAAAGCCAGGCCACTTTGGAAGTCAAAGTTGGAGAATATGATCAAGCAAAAGAGAGGCATAGTGATGACAGTCAGCTGAACTGCAAAGAGAATTGGGTCAAAGACAAGAGGATATGCAGGAGAGTGAAGAGGACAGTAAAGGTGGTAAACAGAGAAGGTGAGAATAGAAAGGTTGTCAAGAGAAAAAAAGCAATCAAGCACCCTCAAGTGCCATGCACATAATAGGGAAGTTGTAAGAGGTGGGATGGGGCCTATTAGGTTGTGTGGGGAGGGGGGTGGTGGTGGGGTGGAGGGGTTAGGTGTGAATGTTGTGTAATGTATGTTGCACTCCCCAAAGCTTTAGATTGCTTAGTGAGTCATTGTACCCGCGCTAATGAAGGAAGAGGATGCTTACAGTATATTGTTGGAAGCTGAGATGTTAGAGGTAATGGATGGGCCAAATACTGATAAGCAGGGTGCACTGGAATGGCCAAGCATGTTTAGAATGGATGGGCCACATAGTCCCCATTGCTTGACAGGTTGTCAAGGGAAGGTAGCAGAAGGACCTATCGCCATCTTCCAACCCTCCTTAGATTAGAATTGGTTCAATAGCAGTGCCTGCCAGACAAATCAAGATGATTGCTTGCGCCTTCCCAGCGATGGGTGATGAATGGAATGTAGCTGGGTGTCACCCAACCGGATTTCGAAATACACGTTTGCCAAAGTAACAGACGTGAGGTCGGTTCACTGAGCTGGGAGCTCCCGGCAAGAGGGAGGTCAGTTCCAGCTTGGATCAACAGCAATGGCTTGAGGACAGGAACCAGAGGGAGGTGGTGAGTAGTCACTTATGTGACCAGGGCCTAATGGACGCTACACTTGAGAAAGGATGTGAGTGCCCCAAGTCCTGCAAACGCCGCTTTTAAATCCCCTAATGCCGAAGTACAGTAATACAGGCCTTTTCAGGGATGTAAGCTAATTTTACGTCAGATGAAAGCACCGGAAATTCGCGAAATGGAAAGGGAGACCTCCTTTCAAAGTGGGCCAGGAGGAACTTTGTGATTTTGGCATAGTTACTCAACTATAGAAACCACACGCGTTTCGGCTCGTCAGAAATAAGATGGATTAGAATTCATTTTGGTCAAGGCAGGTGAAAGTTCACCAACTATCGCAAGTTAGTCAAGTTTATTTCCAAACCTCGATCAGTTGCGTCAATGTGCCCCATTCCCCCCATCCCCCATTCGGTGTTTTCACAAAAAGGGGGGTTAAAAAATCAAATCCTTGCATCCGTGGGATTAAGCTCGAGGATATTCCTTGGCGGGTATGTAGCTCGCTCCCAAAAGATAGTGCCCCATGAAGTTGGAAGTTAACTCCAGCTGGGCGAGTTTTGGTGCTTTTGCTTCTGTGAGTGAGGATATTGTAACACCAGACCCTCTGGATGTTCTGTCATATCAACCAATTAACTATGACCAACAACTGAAATTACACCCCAACACACACACACACACACACACACACAAAATCCACCTTCAAACTATTCATGCCCCCCTACCATACCCCACCTTGCTGTTTCTGATTTCTTACCCCCTAACCTGATGAGTCCAAGACGGAAAGCTTTGATAGCATGTCTCTTTTTTCCAGCAACACAAGCTCAGTCCTGCCAAATGGCCCTTTAGACTCAACTGACTTCCTATCATTATTTGAAAGATGCTGTTGGAGAGTTGCCAGCGCCGGTCATAGCAATTGACCCCGGCGATGGAGGGCTGGCCGAAGGGAACTCGGCTCGGATTGAATGCAGGACCCCCAGCTACTACACAGGCAGCACGTTTTACCTGAAACGAGAGGGGGAGGAAAAGCACGTGGAAGCGAAGGCTGTCCCCGATGGAGAAGACACAGCCACCTTCCTGCTCCTGAACCTCACAGCCCAGCATCAGGGGACATACCGGTGTTACTACAGCAACCAAAAGTCAGGCAGCTGGAGGAACTCTGCCCTCAGCAACCCCGTTCAGTTGACCATACACGGTAAGACCGGTCTACGCGACGCTCAGTTAAGATCTGAGGAAGGATGTACTTGCTATAGAGGGAGAGCAGCGAAGGTTTACCAGACTGATTCCTTATCTGAGGAAGGATGTACTTGCTATAGAGGGAGTGTAGTGAAGGTTTACCAGACTGATTCCTTATCTGAGGAAGGATGTACTTGCTATAGAGGGAGAGCAGCGAAGGTTTACCAGACTGATTCCTTATCTGAGGAAGGATGTACTTGCTATAGAGGGAGAGCAGCGAAGGTTTACCAGACTGATTCCTTATCTGAGGAAGGATGTACTTGCTATAGAGGGAGAGCAGCGAAGGTTTACCAGACTGATTCCTTATCTGAGGAAGGATGTACTTGCTATAGAGGGAGTGTAGCGAAGGTTTACCAGACTGATTCCTTATCTGAGGAAGGATGTAATTGCTATAGAGGGAGTGTAGCGAAGGTTTACCAGACTGATTCCTTATCTGAGGAAGGATGTACTTGCTATAGAGGGAGGGTAGCGAAGGTTTACCAGACTGATTCCTTATCTGAGGAACGATGTACTTGCTATAGAGGGAGTGTAGCGAAGGTTTACCAGACTGATTCCTTATCTGAGGAAGGATGTACTTGCTATAGAGGGAGTGTAGTGAAGGTTTACTGGACTGATTCCTTATCTGAGGAAGGATGTACTTGCTATAGAGGGAGAGCAGCGAAGGTTTACCAGACTGATTCCTTATCTGAGGAAGGATGTACTTGCTATAGAGGGAGTGTAGCGAAGGTTTACCAGACTGATTCCTTATCTGAGGAAGGATGTACTTGCTATAGAGGGAGAGCAGCGAAGGTTTACCAGACTGATTCCTGGGATTTCGGGACTGACATATGAGGAGAGATTGAGTCGATTAGGATTATATTCACTGGAGATCAGAAGAATGAGGGGGGGGGATCTTATAGAAACCTATAAAATTCTAACAGGACTAGACAGGGTAGATGCAGGAAGGATGTTCCCGATGGTGGGAGTGTCCAGAACCAGGGGTCACAGTCTGAGGATACGGGGCAGACCATTTAGGACTGAGATGAGGAGAAATGTCTTCACCCAGAGAGTGGTGAGCCTGTGGAATTCACTACCACAGAAAGTAGTTGAGACCAAAACATTGTATGTTTTCAAGAAGGAGTTAGATATAGCTCTTGGGGCGAAAGGGATCAAAGGGTATGGGGAGAAAGCGGGCAGCATGCTAATGAGTTGGATGATCAGCCATTGGAGCAGGCTCGATGGGTTGAATGGCCTACTCCTACTCCTCGTTTCTATGTTTCTAAGCCACGAAAAGCCCCATCCAATCCTCCCAATCCGAATCTCCTCTCGGCTCCTGGTTTTTTGTGAGTAATTGCCACCTCGCACCTGCTTAACTTCCCACAATTCCAGCCCCCTCCGCCCCCCCACCTCCACCTCTGAAGTGTGGAGGCACCTTCTGAATTCTGTGCGACCACCCCCACCCCTTCACTCCGACCACCACCACCGCAGCGTTGCCAAGTTGAGGTCCAACATTAGCAATGACTCCTTCCGATTCCCTTTCAGCAGCCCCTCAATGAAACTCAATGCTCCACGGAGAATCCTGGTGGTCCCACTCCAACTTTGGCGTAAATCCATTGGCGTTGGCCTTCTGTTGCTTGCTTTTGTGGATTTGCCAACATTTTGAGGGCTGGTGTTTGGTGGGGGGGCGTGTGTAGGGTTTTGGGGGCCGTGTGTTGACGGTTGGGGTTTGGTGGGGGGGGGCGTGGGTTGGTAATGGAGGAGGGCGATCCAAGAGGTATTGCATAACCATCATTGGTTGGTCTAATTTGTTCCCTTCACACCATGTTGGGAGGGAATGTGGTGCTCTGCTTTAACCGGAAACCTTGTCTAAATTGGGAATAACACTCGTGAATAGGATAGTTTTGTACTCAAGTTATGATTATATTCATTCAGGGGTTGTGGGTATGGCTGGCAGGGCCGGGTTTAATTGTCCATCCCTAATTGCCCCTTGAGAAGATAGCGGTGAGCTTGTTTCCTGCGCTGCTGCAATCCACGTGGTGTAGGTACACCCACTGCGCTGTTAGGGAGGGAGTTCCAGGATTTGTCGCTGTGGTGTAGGTACACCCACAGTGCTGTTAGGGAGGGAGTTCCAGGATTTTGTCCCTATGGTGTAGGTACACCCACAGTGCTGTTAGGGAGGGAGTTCCAGGATTTTGTCCCTGTGGTGTCGGTACACCCACAGTGCTGTTAGGGAGGGAGTTCCAGGATTTGTCCCTGTGGTGTAGGTACACACACAGTGCTGTTAGGGAGGGAGTTCCAGGGCTTTGTCCCTGTGGTGTAGGTACACCCACATTGCTGTTAGGGAGGGAGTTCCAGGATTTTGTCCCTGTGGTGTAGGTACACCCACATTGCTGTTAGGGAGGGAGTTCCAGGATTTTGTCCCTGTGGTGTAGGTACACCCACCGTGCTGTTAGGGAGGGAGTTCCAGGATTTTGTCCCTGTGGTGTAGGTACACCACAGTGCAGTTAGGGAGGGAGTTCCAGGATTTTGTCCATGTGGTGTAGGTACACCCACTGTGCTGTTAGGGAGGGAGTTCTAGGATTTTGTTCCTGTGGTGTAGGTACACCCACCGTGCTGTTAGGGAGGGAGTTCCAGGATTTTGTTCCTGTGGTGTGGGTACACCCACAGTGCTGTTAGGGAGGGAGTTCCAGGATTTTGTCCGTGTGGTGTAGGTACACCCACAGTGTAGTTAGGGAGGGAGTTCCAGGATTTTGTCCATGTGGTGTAGGTACACCCATTGTGCTGTTAGGGAGGGAGTTCCAGGATTTTGTCTCTGTGGTGTAGGTACACCCACAGTGCTGTTAGGGAGGCAGTTCCAGGATTTTGTCCGTGTGGTGTAGGTACACCCACAGTGCAGTTAGGGAGGGAGATCCAGGGGATTTGACCCAGTGACAGTGAAGGAACGGCTGATATATTTCAGAGTCAGGATGGTGAGTGACTTGGAGGTGAACTTCCAGGTGGTGGTGTCCCCATGTGTCTGCTACCCTTGTCCTTCTAGATGGTAGAGGTCGCGGGTTTGGAAGGTGCTGTCTAAGGAGCCTTGGTGAGCCCCTGCAGTGCATCTTGTAGATGGTACACACACTGCTGCTACTGTGCGTCGGTGGTGGAGGGAGTGAATGTTTGTGGATGGGGTGCTGATCAAGCAGGGCTGCTTTGTCCTGGATGGTGTCGAGTTTCTTGAGTGTTGTGGGAGCTGCACTCATCCAGGCAAGTGGGGAGTATCCCATCACACTCCTGACTTGTGCCTTGTAGATAGTGGACAGGCTTTGGGGAGTCAGGAGGTGAGTTACTCTCCGCAGGATTCCCAGCCTCTGACCTGCTCTTGTAGCCACAGTGTTTATATGGCTGGTCCCAGTTCAGTTTCTGGTCAATGGTAACCCCCAGGATGTAGATAGTGGGGGATTCAGCCATTGAATCTCAAGGGGAGACGGTCAGCTTCTCTATTGTAGGAGATGGCCAACACCTGCTACTTGAGTGGGACGAGTGTCACTTGGGTCCCGTCAGCCCAGTGTTAAGTATGTACTGGTTTTGCAACTACAGTATCATTCGGGTGAATGTTCACATTGTGCAGATACCTAGCATTGGGAGGTAATTAGAAATGTACACGCTTGGTCCCCTTTCTGGGAGCGCAAAGTGGAAAATGAATCCATTTTGCACTCTCTACCTCTGGTGGTGAGTGTAAATAAGTGACTTTCTCAAGAATATTGGTGTAGGGAGGCAAACCAAGCGTTGTCCAGGCACAGGTTCCAGAAGGCTGCTCACCACCATCTTCTCAACGGGTAATTAGGAATGGGTAATAAATCTTGGCATGACCAGTCATACCCACAGCCCATGAATGAGTTATCACGACTTAAAAAGAAAACTATCCGATTTGGATGTGTTATTCCCAATTTAGACAAGGTTTCCGGTTAAAACAGAGCCCCACATTCTGGCCCAATATGGTGTGAAGGGAACAAAATACACTAACCAATGATGGTTATACAATACCTGTTGTATCTCCCCCCTCCATTAGCAACCCCCCCCCCCACCAAACTCAATCCCTCAACACACACACTCCACCAAACTCAATCCCTCAACACACACCCTCCACCAAACTCAATCCCTCAACACACGCCCCCCAACCAAACTCCAACCCTCAACACACACACTCCACCAAACTCAATCCCTCAACACACGCCCCCCCACCAAACTCAATCCCTCAACACACACCCCCCACCAAACTCAATCCCTCAACACACACCCCCCACCAAACTCAATCACTCAACCCACGCCCCCCCACCAAACTCAATCCCTCAACACACACCCCCTACCACCCCCACCCTCAACACACACCCCCTACCACCCCCACCCTCAACACACACCCCCCTACCACCCCCACCCTCAACACACACCCCCTACCACCCCCACCCTCAACACACACCCCCTACCACCCCCACCCTCAACACACACCCCCCAACACCCCCACCCTCAACACACACCCCCCAAAACCCCCAGCCTCAACACACACCCCCCAACACCCCCACCCTCAACACACACCCCCCACCACCCCCACCCTCAACACACACCCCCCACCACCCCCACCCTCAACACACACCCCCCACCACCCCCACCCTCAACACACACCCCCCACCACCCCCACCCTCAACACACACCCCCCAACACCCCCACCCTCAACACACACCCCCCACCACCCCCACCCTCAACACACACCCCCCACCACCCCCACCCTCAACACACACCCCCCAACACCCCCACCCTCAACACACACCCCCCAACCACCCCCACCCTCAACACACATCCCGCACCACCCCCACCCTCAACACATGCCCCCCCACCAAACTCCAACCCTCAACACACGCCCCCCCACCAAACTCAATCCCTCAACACACGCCCCCCCACCAAACTCCAACCCTCAACACACACCCCCCCACCAAACTCCAACCCTCAACACACACCCCCCCACCAAACTCAATCCCTCAACACACACCCTCCCACCAAACTCAATCCCTCAACACACGCCCCCCCACCAAACTCAATCCCTCAACACACACCCTCCCACCAAACTCAATCCCTCAACACACGCCCCCCCACCAAACTCAATCCCTCAACACACACCCTCCCACCAAACTCAATCCCTCAACACACGCCCCCCCACCAAACTCAATCCCTCAACACACACCCTCCCACCAAACTCCAACCCTCAACACACCCCCCCCACCAAACTCAATCCCTCAACACACGCCCCCCCACCAAACTCAATCCCTCAACACACACCCCCCACCAAACTCAATCCCTCAACACACACCCCCCCACCAAACTCAATCCCTCAACACACACCCCCCACCAAACTCAATCCCTCAACACACACCCTCCCACCAAACTCAATCCCTCAACACACGCCCCCCCACCAAACTCAATCCCTCAACACACCCCCCCCCACCAAACTCAATCCCTCAACACACGCCCCCCCACCAAACTCAATCCCTCAACACACCCCCCCCCACCAAACTCAATCCCTCAACACACACCCTCCCACCAAACTCAATCCCTCAACACACACCCCCCCCACCAAACTCAATCCCTCAACACACGCCCCCCACCAAACTCAATCCCTCAACACACGCCCCCCCACCAAACTCAATCCCTCAACACACGCCCCCCCACCAAACTCAATCCCTCAACACACACCCTCCCACCAAACTCAATCCCTCAACACACGCCCCCCCACCAAACTCAATCCCTCAACACACACCCCCCACCAAACTCAATCCCTCAACACACACCCCCCACCAAACTCAATCACTCAACCCACGCCCCCCCACCAAACTCAATCCCTCAACACACACCCCCTACCACCCCCACCCTCAACACACACCCCCTACCACCCCCACCCTCAACACACACCCCCTACCACCCCCACCCTCAACACACACCCCCTACCACCCCCACCCTCAACACACACCCCCTACCACCCCCAC
This sequence comes from Isurus oxyrinchus, assembly GCA_026770705.1. Lineage (NCBI taxonomy): Eukaryota > Metazoa > Chordata > Chondrichthyes > Lamniformes > Lamnidae > Isurus > Isurus oxyrinchus. The sequence goes on from JANJGN010002105.1 coordinate 83,549, forward strand.
CCTCAACACACACCCCCCAACACCCCCACCCTCAACACACACCCCCCAAAACCCCCAGCCTCAACACACACCCCCCCAACACCCCCACCCTCAACACACACCCCCCACCACCCCCACCCTCAACACACACCCCCCACCACCCCCACCCTCAACACACACCCCCCACCACCCCCACCCTCAACACACACCCCCCAACACCCCCCACCCTCAACACACACCCCCCACCACCCCCCACCCTCAACACACACCCCCCACCACCCCCACCCTCAACACACACCCCCCAACACCCCCACCCTCAACACACACCCCCCCAACCACCCCCACCCTCAACACACATCCCGCACCACCCCCACCCTCAACACATGCCCCCCCACCAAACTCCAACCCTCAACACACGCCCCCCCACCAAACTCAATCCCTCAACACACGCCCCCCCACCAAACTCCAACCCTCAACACACACCCCCCCACCAAACTCCAACCCTCAACACACACCCCCCCACCAAACTCAATCCCTCAACACACACCCTCCCACCAAACTCAATCCCTCAACACACGCCCCCCCACCAAACTCAATCCCTCAACACACACCCTCCCACCAAACTCAATCCCTCAACACACGCCCCCCCACCAAACTCAATCCCTCAACACACACCCTCCCACCAAACTCAATCCCTCAACACACGCCCCCCCACCAAACTCAATCCCTCAACACACACCCTCCCACCAAACTCCAACCCTCAACACACCCCCCCCCACCAAACTCAATCCCTCAACACACGCCCCCCCACCAAACTCAATCCCTCAACACACACCCCCCACCAAACTCAATCCCTCAACACACACCCCCCCACCAAACTCAATCCCTCAACACACACCCCCCACCAAACTCAATCCCTCAACACACACCCTCCCACCAAACTCAATCCCTCAACACACGCCCCCCCACCAAACTCAATCCCTCAACACACCCCCCCCCACCAAACTCAATCCCTCAACACACGCCCCCCCACCAAACTCAATCCCTCAACACACCCCCCCCACCAAACTCAATCCCTCAACACACACCCTCCCACCAAACTCAATCCCTCAACACACACCCCCCCACCAAACTCAATCCCTCAACACACGCCCCCCACCAAACTCAATCCCTCAACACACGCCCCCCCACCAAACTCAATCCCTCAACACACGCCCCCCCACCAAACTCAATCCCTCAACACACACCCTCCCACCAAACTCAATCCCTCAACACACGCCCCCCCACCAAACTCAATCCCTCAACACACACCCTCCCACCAAACTCAATCCCTCAACACACGCCCCCCCACCAAACTCCAACCCTCAACACACACCCTCCCACCAAACTCAATCCCTCAACACACGCCCCCCCACCAAACTCAATCCCTCAACACACACCCTCCACCAAACTCCAACCCTCAACACACACCCCCCCACCAAACTCAATCCCTCAACACACGCCCCCCCCACCAAACTCAATCCCTCAACACACACCCCCCCCACCAAACTCCAACCCTCAACACACACCCCCCCCACCAAACTCCAACCCTCAACACACACCCCCCCCACCAAACTCAATCCCTCAACACACCCCCCCACCAAACTCAATCCCTCAACACACACCCCCCACCAAACTCCAACCCTCAACACACACCCCCCCACCAAACTCAATCCCTCAACACACGCCCCCCCACCAAACTCAATCCCTCAACACACGCCCCCCCACCAAACTCAATCCCTCAACACACACCCCCCCACCAAACTCAATCCCTCAACACACGCCCCCCACCAAACTCAATCCCTCAACACACGCCCCCCACCAAACTCAATCCCTCAACACACGCCCCCCCCACCAAACTCAATCCCTCAACCCACACCCCCCCACCAAACTCAATCCCTCAACCCACCCCCCCCACCAAACTCCAACCCTCAACACACACCCTCCACCAAACTCAATCCCTCAACCCACACCCCCCCACCAAACTCAATCCCTCAACACACACCCTCCACCAAACTCAATCCCTCAACACACACCCCCCACCAAACTCAATCCCTCAACACACACCCCCCACCAAACTCAATCCCTCAACACACACCCGCCCACCAAACTCAATCCCTCAACACACACCCTCCCACCAAACTCCAACCCTCAACACACGCCCCCCACCAAACTCAATCCCTCAACCCACGCCCCCCCACCAAACTCCAACCCTCAACACACGCCCCCCCCACCAAACTCCAACCCTCAACACACACCCCCCACCAAACTCAATCCCTCAACACACACCCCCCAACCAAACTCAATCCCTCAACACACACCCCCCCACCAAACTCAATCCCTCAACACACACCCCCCCCCACCAAACTCAATCCCTCAACACCCCCCCCCACCAAACTCAATCCCTCAACACACACCCCCCACCAAACTCAATCCCTCAACACACACCCCCCCACCAAACTCCAACCCTCAACACACACCCCCCCACCAAACTCAATCCCTCAACACACACCCCCCCACCAAACTCCAACCCTCAACACACACCCCCCAACCAAACTCAATCCCTCAACACACACCCTCCACCAAACTCAATCCCTCAACACACGCCCCCCACAAAACTCAATCCCTCAACACACACCCTCCACCAAACTCCAACCCTCAACACACACCCCCCAACCACACCCACCCTCAACACACACCCCGCACCTCCACCACCCTCAACACACACCCCCCACCAACCCCACCCTCAACACACACCCCCCAACACCCCCACCCTCAACACACACCCCCCACCACCCCCACCCTCAACACACACCCCGCACCTCCACCACCCTCAACACACACCCCCCAACACCCCCAGCCTCAACACACACCCCCCACCACCCCCACCCTCAACACACACCCCCCACCACCCCCACCCTCAACACACACCCCCCCCACCACCCCCACCCTCAACACACACCCCCCACCACCCCGACCCTCAACACACACCCCCCCACCACCCCCACCCTCAACACACACCCCCCAACACCCCCACCCTCAACATACACCCCCACCCTCAACACACACCCCCCACCACCCCCACCCTCAACACACACCCCGCACCTCCCCCACCCTCAACACACACCCCCCAACACACCCACCCTCAATACACACCCCCCACCACCCCACCCTCAACACACACCCCCCAACACACCCACCCTCAACACACACCCCCCAACACCCCCACCCTCAACACACACCCCCCAACACCCCCACCCTCAACACACACCCCCCACCACCCCCACCCTCAACGCACACCCCCCACCACCCCCACCCTCAACACACACCCCCCACCACCCCCACCCTCAACACACACCCCCCAACACCCCCACCCTCAACACACACCCCCCACCACCCCCACCCTCAACACACACCCCCCACCACCCCCACCCTCAACACACACCCCCCAACACACCCACCTCCAATGCACACCCCCCAACACCCCCACCCTCAACACACACCCCCCAACACCCCCACCCTCAACACACACCCCCCAACCCCCCCCCACCCTCAACACACACCCCCCAACCCCCCCCCACCCTCAACACACAGCCCCCAACACCCCCACCCTCAACACACACCCCCCAACACCCCCACCCTCAACACACACCCCCCAACACCCCCACCCTCAACACACACCCCCCAACACCCCCACCCTCAACACACACCCCGCACCACCCTCACCCTCA
>JANJGN010002106.1:0-87212 GCA_026770705.1 Isurus oxyrinchus
GCCTCTGTTTAACTCTGCTCATCTCTGCTAAACTCTGTTTGCCTCTGTTTAACTCTGCCTGCCTCTGTTTAACTCAGCTTATCTCTGCTAAACTCTGTTTGCCTCTGTTCAACTCTGTTTAACACTGTCTGCCTCTGTTTAACTCTGTTTATCTCTGCTTGCCTCTATTTTCCTCTGTTTAACCCTGTTCAACTCGGTTTGCCTCTGTTTAACTCTGTTTTCCTCTGTTTGCCTCTGTTTAACTCTGTTTGTCTCTGCTTGCCTCTGCTTTACTCTGTTAAACTCTGTTTGCCTCTGTTTAACTATGTTTAACTCTGTTTGCCTCTGTTTAACTCTGCCTGCCTCTGTTTAACTCTGTTTAACTCTGCTAAACTCTGTTTGCCTCTGTTCAACTCTGTTTAACACTGTTTGCCTCTGTTTAAATCAGTTTAACTCTTCTTGCCTCTGTTTAACTCTGTTTATTTCTGCTTGCCTCTATTTGCCTCTGTTTAACCCTGATCAACTCGGTTTGCCTCTCTTTTACTCTGGTTTCCTCTGTTTGGCTCTGTTTACCTCTCTTTGCCTCTATTTGCCTCTATTTATATCTGTTTTCCTGGTTGCCTCTGTTTGCCTCTTCCTAACTCTGCTTGCCTCTGTTTAAGTCTGTTTAACTCTGTTTGCCTCTGTTTACTCTGTTCAACTCTGTTTGCCTCTGTTTAAATCTGTTTAACTCTGCCTCTGTTTAACTCTGTGTAACTCTGTTGAACTCTGTTTCCCTCTGTTTAACTCTGTTTAACTCTATTTGCCTCTGTTTAGCTCCGTTTAACTCTGTTGAACTCAGTTTGCCTCTGTCTAACTCTGTTTAACTCTGGTTAACTCTGTTTGCCTCTGTTTAACACTGTTTGCCTTTGTTTAACTCTGTTTGCCTCTGTCTAACTCTGTTCAAATCTGTTTGCATCTGTTTAACTCTGTTTAACTCTGTTTGCCTCTGTTTTACTCTGTTCAACTCTGTTTGCCTCTGTTTAACTCTGTTTGCCTCTATTTCAATCTGCTTACATCTGTTTGCCTCTGTTTAACTCTGCTTGCCTCTGTTTAAGTCTGTTTAACTCTGCTTGCCTCTGTTTGCGTCTGTTTAACTCTGTTCAACTCTGTTTGCCTCTGTTTAACTCTGTTTAACTGTGTTTAACTCTTTTTGCCTCTGTTTAACTCTGTTTATCTCTGCTTGCCCATATTTGCCTCTGTTAAACCCTGTTCAACTCGGTTTGCCTCTCTTTAACTCTGTTTTCCTCTGTTTGCCTCTCTTTAACTCTGTTTGCCTCTATTTGCCTCTATTTACATCGGTTTTCCAATGGTTGCCTCTGTTTGCCTCTGCCTAACTCTGCTTGCCTCTGTTTAAGTCTGTTTGACTCTGTTTTCCTCTGTTTACTCTGTTCAACTCTGTTTGCCTCTGTTTAAATCTGCTTAACTCTGTTTGCCTCTGTCTAACCCTGTGTAACTCTGTTGAACTCTGTTTAACTCTGTTTAACTCTGTTTGCCTCTGTTTAACTCTGTCGAAATCTGTTGAACTCTTTTTCCCTCTGTTTAACTCTGTTTAACTCTTTTCAACTCTATTTGCCACTGTTTAGCACCATTTAACTCTGTTTAACTCAGTTTGCATCTGTCTAACTCTGTTTAACTCTGGTTAACTCTGTTTGCCTCTGTTTAACTCTGTTTAACACTGTTTGCCTTTGTTTAACTCTGTTCAACTGTGTTTAACTCTGTTTGCCTCTGTTTAACTCTGTTTAACACTGTTTGCCTCTGTCTAACTCTGTTCAAATCTGTTTGCCTCTGTTTAACTCTGTTTGCCTCTTTTTGCCTCTGTTTTACTAGTTTAACTATGTTTGCATCTGTTTAACTCTGTTTAACTCTGTTTGCCTCTGCTTTACTCTGTGAAACTCTGTTTGCCTCTGTTTAACTCTGTTTGACTCTATTTAAATCTGTTTCCCTCTGTTAGCCTCTGTTTAAGTCTGTTTAACTCTGTTTGCCTCTGTTTGCGTCTGTTTAACTCTGTTCAACTCTGTTTGCCTATGTTTATGTCTGTTTAACTCTGCCTCTGTTTAACTCTGCCTGCCTCTGTTTAACTCTGTTTAACACTGGTTGCCTCTGTTCAACTCTGTTTAACACTCTTTGCCTCTGCTTAACTTTGTTTAACTCTTTTTAACTCTGTTTAACTATGTTTGCTTCTGTTTAAATCTGTTCAAATCTGTTTGCCTCTGCTTAACTCTGTTTACCTCTGTTTGCCTGTGTTTCACTCTGTTTGCCCTCTGTTTAACTCTGTTTTAGTCTGTTTAACTATGTTTGCCTCTGTTTAACTCTGTTTTAGTCTGTTTAACTATGTTTGCCTCTGTTTTACACTGTGAATCTTTGTTTGCCTCTTTTAACTCTGTTTACCTCTGTTTGTATCTATTAAACTCTGTTACCTCTGTTTAACTCTGATTAACTCTGCTAATCTCTGTTTGCATCTGTTCAACTCTGTTTCACTCTGTTTGCCTCTGTTTAATTCTGTGCAACTCTGTTTGACTCTGTTTAAATCTGTTTACGTCTTTTTAACTGTCTTTGCCTCTGTTTTAGTCTACGAAACTCTGTTTGCCTTTGTTTAACTCTGTTTGCCTCTGTTTGACTCTATTTAACTCTGTTTGCCTCTGTTTAACTCTGTTTAAATCTGTTTGACTCTGTTTGCCTCTGGCTAACCCTGTGTAACTCTGTTACCTCTGTTTAACACTTTTTGCCTCTGTTTAACTCTGTTTATCTCTGCTTGACTCTATTTGCCTCTGTTTAACCCTGTTCAACTCGGTTTGCCTCTGTTTAACTCTGCTTTCCTCTGTTTGCCTCTGTTTAACTCTGTGTAACTTTGTTTAACACTTTCTGCCTCTGTTTAACTCTGTTTATCTCTGCTTGCCTCTATTTGCCTCTGTTTAACCCTGTTCAACTCGGTTTGCCTCTGTTTAACTCTGCTTTCCTCTGTTTGCCTCTGTTTAACTCTGTTTGCCTCTGCTTGCCTCTGTTTTACTCTCTTCAACTCTGTTTGCCTCTGTTTAACGCTGTTTAACTCTGTTTGCCTCTGTTTAACTCTGCCTGCCTCTGTTTAACTCTGCTCATCTCTGCTAAACTCTGTTTGCCTCTGTTTAACTCTGCCTGCCTCTGTTTAACTCAGCTTATCTCTGCTAAACTCTGTTTGCCTCTGTTCAACTCTGTTTAACACTGTCTGCCTCTGTTTAACTCTGTTTATCTCTGCTTGCCTCTATTTTCCTCTGTTTAACCCTGTTCAACTCGGTTTGCCTCTGTTTAACTCTGTTTTCCTCTGTTTGCCTCTGTTTAACTCTGTTTGTCTCTGCTTGCCTCTGCTTTACTCTGTTAAACTCTGTTTGCCTCTGTTTAACTATGTTTAACTCTGTTTGCCTCTGTTTAACTCTGCCTGCCTCTGTTTAACTCTGTTTAACTCTGCTAAACTCTGTTTGCCTCTGTTCAACTCTGTTTAACACTGTTTGCCTCTGTTTAAATCAGTTTAACTCTTCTTGCCTCTGTTTAACTCTGTTTATTTCTGCTTGCCTCTATTTGCCTCTGTTTAACCCTGATCAACTCGGTTTGCCTCTCTTTTACTCTGGTTTCCTCTGTTTGGCTCTGTTTACCTCTCTTTGCCTCTATTTGCCTCTATTTATATCTGTTTTCCTGGTTGCCTCTGTTTGCCTCTTCCTAACTCTGCTTGCCTCTGTTTAAGTCTGTTTAACTCTGTTTGCCTCTGTTTACTCTGTTCAACTCTGTTTGCCTCTGTTTAAATCTGTTTAACTCTGCCTCTGTTTAACTCTGTGTAACTCTGTTGAACTCTGTTTCCCTCTGTTTAACTCTGTTTAACTCTATTTGCCTCTGTTTAGCTCCGTTTAACTCTGTTGAACTCAGTTTGCCTCTGTCTAACTCTGTTTAACTCTGGTTAACTCTGTTTGCCTCTGTTTAACACTGTTTGCCTTTGTTTAACTCTGTTTGCCTCTGTCTAACTCTGTTCAAATCTGTTTGCATCTGTTTAACTCTGTTTAACTCTGTTTGCCTCTGTTTTACTCTGTTCAACTCTGTTTGCCTCTGTTTAACTCTGTTTGCCTCTATTTCAATCTGCTTACATCTGTTTGCCTCTGTTTAACTCTGCTTGCCTCTGTTTAAGTCTGTTTAACTCTGCTTGCCTCTGTTTGCGTCTGTTTAACTCTGTTCAACTCTGTTTGCCTCTGTTTAACTCTGTTTAACTGTGTTTAACTCTTCTTGCCTCTGTTTAACTCTGTTTATCTCTGCTTGCCCATATTTGCCTCTGTTAAACCCTGTTCAACTCGGTTTGCCTCTCTTTAACTCTGTTTTCCTCTGTTTGCCTCTCTTTAACTCTGTTTGCCTCTATTTGCCTCTATTTACATCGGTTTTCCAATGGTTGCCTCTGTTTGCCTCTGCCTAACTCTGCTTGCCTCTGTTTAAGTCTGTTTGACTCTGTTTTCCTCTGTTTACTCTGTTCAACTCTGTTTGCCTCTGTTTAAATCTGCTTAACTCTGTTTGCCTCTGTCTAACCCTGTGTAACTCTGTTGAACTCTGTTTAACTCTGTTTAACTCTGTTTGCCTCTGTTTAACTCTGTCGAAATCTGTTGAACTCTTTTTCCCTCTGTTTAACTCTGTTTAACTCTTTTCAACTCTATTTGCCACTGTTTAGCACCATTTAACTCTGTTTAACTCAGTTTGCATCTGTCTAACTCTGTTTAACTCTGGTTAACTCTGTTTGCCTCTGTTTAACTCTGTTTAACACTGTTTGCCTTTGTTTAACTCTGTTCAACTGTGTTTAACTCTGTTTGCCTCTGTTTAACTCTGTTTAACACTGTTTGCCTCTGTCTAACTCTGTTCAAATCTGTTTGCCTCTGTTTAACTCTGTTTGCCTCTTTTTGCCTCTGTTTTACTAGTTTAACTATGTTTGCATCTGTTTAACTCTGTTTAACTCTGTTTGCCTCTGCTTTACTCTGTGAAACTCTGTTTGCCTCTGTTTAACTCTGTTTGACTCTATTTAAATCTGTTTCCCTCTGTTAGCCTCTGTTTAAGTCTGTTTAACTCTGTTTGCCTCTGTTTGCGTCTGTTTAACTCTGTTCAACTCTGTTTGCCTATGTTTATGTCTGTTTAACTCTGCCTCTGTTTAACTCTGCCTGCCTCTGTTTAACTCTGTTTAACACTGGTTGCCTCTGTTCAACTCTGTTTAACACTCTTTGCCTCTGCTTAACTTTGTTTAACTCTTTTTAACTCTGTTTAACTATGTTTGCTTCTGTTTAAATCTGTTCAAATCTGTTTGCCTCTGCTTAACTCTGTTTACCTCTGTTTGCCTGTGTTTCACTCTGTTTGCCTCTGTTTAACTCTGTTTTAGTCTGTTTAACTATGTTTGCCTCTGTTTAACTCTGTTTTAGTCTGTTTAACTATGTTTGCCTCTGTTTTACACTGTGAATCTTTGTTTGCCTCTTTTAACTCTGTTTACCTCTGTTTGTATCTATTAAACTCTGTTACCTCTGTTTAACTCTGATTAACTCTGCTAATCTCTGTTTGCATCTGTTCAACTCTGTTTCACTCTGTTTGCCTCTGTTTAATTCTGTGCAACTCTGTTTGACTCTGTTTAAATCTGTTTACGTCTTTTTAACTGTCTTTGCCTCTGTTTTAGTCTACGAAACTCTGTTTGCCTTTGTTTAACTCTGTTTGCCTCTGTTTGACTCTATTTAACTCTGTTTGCCTCTGTTTAACTCTGTTTAAATCTGTTTGACTCTGTTTGCCTCTGGCTAACCCTGTGTAACTCTGTTACCTCTGTTTAACTCTGTTTGCCTCTGTTTAACTCTGTCGAAATCTGTTGAACTCTTTTTCCCTCTGTTTAACTCTGTTTAACTCTTTTCAACTCTATTTGCCACTGTTTAGCACCGTTTAACGCTGTTTAACTCAGTTTGCATCTGTCTAACTCTGGTTAGCTCTGCTAAACTCTGTTTGCCTCTGTTTGCCTCTGTTTAACACTGTTTGCCTTCGTTTAACTCTGTTCAACTGTGTTTAACTCTGTTTGCCTCTGTTTAACTCTGTTTGACACTGTTTGCCTCTGTCTAACTCTGTTCAAATCTGTTTGCCTCTGTTTACCTCTGTTTGCCTCTTTTTGCCTCTGTTTTACTAGTTTAACTATGTTTGCATCTGTTTAACTTAACTCTGTTTGCCTCTGCTTTACTCTGTGAAACTCTGTTTGCCTCTGTTTAACTCTGTTTGACTCTATTTAAATCTGTTTCCCTCTGTTAGCCTCTGTTTCAGTCTGTTTAACTCTGTTTGCATCTGTTTAACTCTGTTCAACTCTGTTTGCCTATGTTTATGTCTGTTTAACTCTGCCTCTGTTTAATTCTGCCTGCCTCTGTTTAACTCTGGTTGCCTCTGTTCAACTCTGTTTAACACTCTTTGCCTCTGCTTAACTGTGTTTAACTCTTTTTAACTCTGTTTAACTATGTTTGCTTCTGTTTAAATCTGTTCAAATCTGTTTGCCTCTGCTTAACTCTGTTTCCCTCTGTTTGCCTGTCTTTCACTCTGTTTGCCTCTGTTTTATCTGTTCAACTATGTTTGCCTCTGTTTGCCTCTGTTTAACTCTGTTTGCCTCTGTTTTACTCTGTGAAAATCTGCTTGCCTCTGTTTGCCTCTGTTTAACTCTGCTTGCCTTTGTTTAAGTCTGTTTATCTCTGTTTGCCTCTGTTTGCATCTGTTTAACTCTGTTCAACACCATTTTCCTCTGTTTAACTGAGTTGCACAGAGTTAAACAGAGGCAAACAGAGTTAAGCAGATTTAAACAGAGGCAAACAGAGTTGAACAGAGTGAACAGAGGAAAACAGATTTAAACAGATTTATACAGAGCCAAACAGAGTTGAACAGAGTTACACAGAGGCAAACAGAGTTGAACAGAGTTAAAAAGACGTAAACAGATTTTTGCAGAGGCAAACAGAGTGGAATAGAGTTAAACAGAGGCAAACAGAGTTAAACAGGATTAAACAGAGGAAAATAGTGTTGAACACAGTTAAACAGACGCAAACAGAGGCAAACAGAGATAAACAGACTTAAACAAAGGCAAACAGAGTTAAACAGAGGCAAAAAGAGTTAAACACATTTAAACAGAGTTAAACAGAGGCAAACAGCGTTGAACAGAGTTAAACAGACGCAAAGAGAGGCAAGCAGAGTTAAACAGAGGCAAACAGATGTAAGGAGATTTAAATAGAGACAAACAGAGTTAAACAGAGGCAAACAGAGTTGAACAGAGTAAAACAGAGGCAAACAGAGTTAAACAGATGCAAACAATGTTAAACAGAGTAAAACAGAGGCAAAAAGAGGCAAACAGAGTAAAACAGAGGCAAACAGAGTTAAACAGAGTTCAACAGAGTTACACAGAGTTAAACAGAGGCAAACAGAGTTAAGCAGATTTAAACAGAGGCAAACAGAGTTGAACAGAGTAAACAGAGTAAACAGAGGAAAACAGAGTTACACAGAGTTAAACAGAGGCAAGCAGAGTTAGGCAGAGGCAAACAGAGGCAACCATTGGAAAACTGATATAAATAGCGGCAAATATAGGCAAACAGAGTTAAAAAGAGGCAAACAGAGGAAAACTGAGTTGAACAGAAGCAAAGAGAGTTTAGCAGAGTTAAACAGAGTTAAACAGTGGCAGGCAGAGTTAAACAGAGGCAAACAGAGTTAAACAGAGTTAAACAGAGGCAAACAGAATTTAACAGAGTGAAACAGAGGCAAGCAGAGGCAAACAGAGTTAAACAGAGGCAAACAGAGGAAAGCAGAGTTAAACAGAGGCAAACCGAGTTGAACAGGGTTAAACAGAGGCAAATAGAGGCAAGCAGAGATAAACAGAGTTAAACAGAGGCAAAAAGTGTTAGACACAGTTAAACAGAGTTAAACAGAGGCAAACAGCGTTGAACACAGTTAAACAGACTTAAACAGAGGCAAGCAGAGTTAAACAGAGGCAAACAGATGTAAGCAGATTTAAATAGAGACAAACAGAGTTAAACAGAGGCAAACAGAGTTGAACAGAGTAAAACAGAGGCAAACAGAGTTAAACAGATGCAAACAATGTTAAACAGAGTAAAACAGAGGCAAAAAGAGGCAAACAGAGTTAAACAGAGGCAAACAGAGTTAAACAGAGTTCAACAGAGTTACACAGAGTTAAACAGAGGCAAACAGAGTTAAGCAGATTTAAACAGAGGCAAACAGAGTTGAACAGAGTAAACAGAGGAAAACAGAGTTACACAGAGTTAAACAGAGGCAAGCAGAGTTAGGCAGAGGCAAACAGAGGCAACCATTGGAAAAACTGATATAAATAGAGGCAAATATAGGCAAACAGAGTTAAAAAGAGGCAAACAGAGGAAAACTGAGTTCAACAGAGGCAAAGAGAGTTTAGCAGAGTTAAACAGAGTTAAACAGTGGCAGGCAGAGTTAAACAGAGGCAAACAGAGTTAAACAGAGGCAAACAGAATTTAACAGAGTGAAACAGAGGCAAGCAGAGGCAAACAGAGTTAAACAGAGGCAAACAGAGGAAAGCAGAGTTAAACAGAGGCAAACCGAGTTGAACAGGGTTAAACAGAGGCAAATAGAGGCAAGCAGAGATAAACAGAGTTAAACAGAGCAAAAAGTGTTAAACACAGTTAAACAGAGTTAAACAGAGGCAAACAGCGTTGAACACAGTTAAACAGACTTAAACAGAGGCAAGCAGAGATAAACAGAGGCAAACAGATGTAAGCAGATTTAAATAGAGACAAACAGAGTTAAACAGAGGCAAAAAGGGTTAAACACAGTTAAACAGAGTTAAACAGAAGCAATCAGTGTTAAACAGAGTTGAACAGAGGCAAACAGAGTTTAGCAGAGTTAAACAGAGTTAAACAGAGAGAAATAGAGGTAAACAGAGTTAAACAGAGGCAAGCAGAGTTGAACAGAGTTAAGCAGAGGCAAGCAGATTTTAGCAGAGGCAAACAGGTGTTAGCAGAGGTAATAGAAGCAAACAGAGGCAAACAGAGTTAAACAGAGGCAAACAGAGTTTCACAGAGTAAAAAAGAGGCAAAGAGATTTAAACAGATTTAAACAGAGCCAAACAGAGTTGAACAGAGTTCCACAGAGGCAAACAGCGGCAAACAGACTTGAACAGAGTTAAGCAGAGGCAAACAGACTTGAACAGAGTTAAAAAGACGTAAACAGATTTATACAGAGGCAAACAGAGTGGAACAGAGTTAAACAGAGGCAAACAGAGGCAAACAGAGTTAAACAGAGTTAAACAGAGTTAAACGGAGGCAAACAGAGTTAAACAGAGTTAAACAGAGGAAAATGGTGTTGAACAGAGTTAAACAGACGCAAACAGAGGCAAACAGAGATAAACAGACTTAAACAAAGGCAAGCAGAGTTAAAACAGAGGCAAACACAGGCAAGCAGATTTTCACAGAGTAAAACAGAGGCAAACAGAGTTAAACAGAGGCAAACAGAGGCAAACATAGTTGAACAGATAAAACAGAGGCAAACAGAGTGAAAGACAGGCAAACAGAGGTAAACAGAGTTAATTAAAGGCAAACAGAGTTCAACAGAGTTAAACAGAGTTACACAGAGCTAAACAGAGGCAAACAGAGTTAAACAGAGTAAAACAGAGGCAAGCATTTATAAACAGAGTGAAACAGATGCAAAAAGAGGCAAACAGAATGAAACACAGGAAAACAGAGTTAAACAGTGTTAAACAGAGGCAAACAGATTTGAACAGAGTTAAAAGAGGCAAACAGAGTTAAACAGAGGCAAACAGAGTTAAACAGAGTTAGACAGAGGCAAACAGAGTTAAACAGAGTTAAACGGAGTTAAACAGAGTTACACAGAGGGAAAAAAGAGTTCAACAGATTTACACAGACTTAAACAGAGGCAAACAGAGTTAAACAGATTTAAACAGAGGCAAACAGAGTTGAACAGAGTAAACAGAGGAAAACAGAGTTAAACAGACTTAAACAGAGGCAAGCAGAGTTAGGCAGAGGCAAACAGAGGCAACCAGAGGAAAACAGATATAAATAGAGGCAAATAGAGGCAAACAGAGTTAAACAGAGGCAAACAGAGGAAAACAGAGTTAAAGCGAGGCAAACCGAGTTGAACAGGGTTAAACAGAGGCAAATAGAGGCAAGCAGAGATAAACAGAGTTAAACAGAGGCAAACAGAGTTAAACAGAGGCAAACAGAGTTAAACAGTGGCAAACAGTGTTTAACAGAGTTAGACAGAGGCAAAGAGAGTTTAGCAGAGTTAAACAGAGTTAAACAGAGGCAGGCAGAGTTAAACAGAGGCAAACAGTGTTAAACAGAGTTAAACAGAGGCAAACAGAGTTTAACAGAGTAAAACAGAGGCAAACAGAGGCAAACAGAGTTAAACAGAGGCAAACAGAGGAAAGCAGAGTTAAACAGAGACAAACCGAGTTGAACAGGGTTAAACAGAGGCAAATAGAGGCAAGCAGAGATAAACAGAGTTAAACAGAGGCAAAAAGAGTTAAACACAGTTAAACAGAGTTAAACAGAGGAAAGCAGTGTTAAACAGAGTTGAACAGAGGCAAACAGAGTTTAGCAGAGATACACAGAGTTAAACAGAGGCAGGCAGAGTTAAACAGAGGCAAACAGAGTTAAACAGAGTTAAACAGAGGCAAACGGAGTTGTAGAGAGTAAAACAGAGACAAGCAGAGGCAAACAGAGTTAAACAGAGGCAAACAGAGGAAAGCAGAGTTAAACAGAGGCAAACCGATTTGAACAGGGTTAAACAGAGGGCAAATAGAGGCAAGCAGAGATAAACAGAGTTAAACAGAGGCAATAAGAGTTAAACACAGTTAAACAGAGTTAAACAGAGGCAAACAGTGTTAAACAGAGTTGAACAGAGGCAAACAGAAGTTAGCAGATTTAAACAGAGTTAAGCAGAGGCAGGCAGAGTTAAACAGAGGCAAGCAGAGTTAAACAGCGTTAAATAGAGGCAAACAGAGTTAAACAGAGGCAAACAGATTTTCACAGACTAAAACAGAGGCAAACAAATATAAAAAGAGTTAAACAGAGGCAAACATAGTTAAACAGAGTAAAACAGAGGCAAAAAGAGGCAAACAGAGCTAAACAGAGTCAAACAGAGTTAAACAGAGGCAAACAGAGTTTCACAGAGTAAAGCAGAGGCAAACAGAGTTAAACAGAATTAAACAGATGCAAACATAGTTAAACAGAGGCAAACAGAGTTAAACAGAGGCAAACAGAGTTGAAGAGAGTAAAACAGAGGCAAGCAGAGGCAAACAGAGTTAAACAGAGGCAAACAGAGGAAAGCAGTGTTAAACAGAGGCAAACCGAGTTTGAACAGGGTTAAACAGAGGCAAATAGAGGCAAGCAGAGATAAACAGTTAAACAGAGGCAAAAGAGTTAAACACAGTTAAACAGAGTTAAACAGAGGCAAACAGGGTTACACTGAGTTGATCAGAGGCAAACAGAGTTTAGCAGAGTTAAACAGAGTTAACCAGAGGCAAACAGAGTTAAACAGTGTTAAACAGAGGCAAGCAGAGTTTGAACAGAGTTGAACAGACGCAAACAGAGGCAAACAGAGTTGAACAGAGTTAAACAGAGGCAAACAGAGACAAAATGTGTTAAAGAGACTTAAAAGGATGTAAACAGATTTAAACAGAGGCAAACAGAGCTGAACAGAGTTAAGCAGAGGCAAACAGAGTTAAACAGATTCAAACAGAGGCAAACAGAGTTGAGCAGAGTTAAACAGAAGCAAACAGAGGCAAACAGAGTTAGATAGACTTAAACAGAGGCATGCAGAGTTAAGCAGAGGCCAACAGAGGTAAACAGAGTTAAATAGAGGCAAGCAGAGTTAAGCAGAGGCAAAAACGTTTCACAGAGTAAAACAGAGGCAAACAAAATTAAACAGAGTTATACAGAGGCAAACATAGTTAAACAGAGGCAAACAGAGTTTCACAGAGTAAAAAGAGGCAAAGAGATTTAAACAGATTTAAACAGAGCCAAACAGAGTTGAACAGAGTTACACAGAGGCAAACAGAGTTGAACAGAGTTAAAAAGACGTAAACAGATTTATGCAGAGGCAAACAGAGTGGAATAGAGTTAAACAGTGGCAAACAGAGTTAAACAGGATTAAACAGAGGAAAATAGTGTTGAACAGAGTTAAACAGACGCAAACAGAGGCAAACAGAGATAAACAGACTTAAACAAAGGCAAGCAGAGTTAAACAGAGGCAAACAGAGGCAAGCGGATTTTCACAGACTAAAACAGAGGCAAACAGAGTTAAACAGAGGCAAACATAGTTGAACAGTTAAAACAGAGGCAAACCGAGTGAAAGACAGGCAAACAGAGGTAAACAGAGTTAATTAAAGTCAAACAGAGTTGAACAGAGTTAAACAGAGCTAAACAGAGGCAAACAGAGTTAAACAGAGTTAAACATAGGCAAACAGAGTTAAACAGCGTGAAACAGAAGCAAACAGTTTTTAACAGAGTTAAACAAAGGCAAACAGAATTAATCAGACTTAAGCAGAGGCAAGCAGAGTTAACCAGAGGCAAACAGAGGCAGACAGAGGTAAACAGGTTGAAATAGAGGCAAAAAGAGTTAAACAATGGCAAACAGAGTTTACAGTGTAAAACAGTGGCAAACAGAGGCAAACAGAGTTTCACAGAGTAAAACAGAGGCAAACATTTATAAACAGAGTGAAACAGATGCAAAAAGAGGCAAAAAGAGTAAAACACAGGAAAACAGAGTTAAACAGTGTTAAACAGAGGCAAACAGATTTGAACAGAGTTAAACAGAGGCAAACAGAGTTAAACAGAGGCAAACAGAGTTCAACAGAGTTAGATAGAGGCAAACAGAGTTAAACAGAGTTAAACGGAGTTAAACAGAGTCAAACAGATTTAAACAGAGTTAAACAGAGGCAAACAGAGTTAAATAGAGTCAAACAGAGGCAAACAAAGTTAAACAGAGGCAAACAGAGTTTCACAGACTAAAACAGAGGTGAAGAGAGTTAAAAAGACGTAAACAGATTTAAACAGAGGCAAACAGAGTTGCACAGAGTTAAACAGAGGCAAACAGAGGCAAACAGAGTTAAACAGAGTTGAACAGAGGCAATCAGAGATTAGCAGAGTTAATCAGAGTTAAACAGAGGTAACAGAGTTAAATAGATGCAAACACAGGTAAACAGAGTTAAACAGAGGCAAACAAAGATTCACAGAGTAAAACAGAGGCAAACAGAGTGAAACATAGTTAAACAGAGGCAAACATGGTTGAACAGACTAAAACAGAGTTAAACAGAGGCAAACAGAGTAAAACACAGGCAAACAGGTAAACAGAGTTAAACAGAGGCAAAAAGGGTTAAACACAGTTAAACAGAGTTAAACAGAGGCAATCAGTGTTAAGCAGAGTTGAACAGAGGCAAACAGAGTTTAGCAGAGTTAAACAGAGTTAAACAGAGGGAAACAGAGGTAAACAGAGTTAAGCAGAGGCAAACAGAGTTGAACAGAGTGAAACAGAAGCAAACAGATTTTAACAGAGTTAAACAAAGGCAAACAGAATTAATCAGACTTAAGCAGAGGCAAGCAGAGTTAAACAGAGGCAAACAGAGGCAAACAGAGGTAAACAGGTTGAAATAGAGGCAAACAGAGTTAAACAGTGGCAAACAGAGTTTACAGCGTAAAACAGTGGCAAACAGAGGCAAACAGAGTTTCACAGAGTAAAACAGAGGCAAACAGAGTTAAACAGAGTAAAACAGAGGCAAACATTTATAAACAGAGTGAAACAGATGCAAAAAGAGGCAAACAGAGTGAAACACAGGAAAACAGAGTTAAACAGTGTTAAACAGAGGCAAACAGAGTGGAACAGAGTTAAACAGAGGCAAACAGAGTTAAACAGAGGGAAACAGAATTAAACAGGCTTAGACAGAGGCAAACAGAGTTAAACAGAGTTAAACGGAGTTAAACAGAGTCAAACAGATTTAAACAGAGTTAAACAGAGGCAAACAGAGTTAAATAGAGTCAAACAGAGGCAAACAGAGTTAAACAGAGGCAAACAGAGTTTCACAGACTAAAACAGAGGCAAAGACAGTTAAAAAGACGTAAACAGATTTAAACAGAGTCAAACAGAGTTGCACAGAATTAAACAGAGGCAAACAGAGGCAAACAGAGTGAATCAGAGTTGAACAGATGCAAACAGAGATTAGCAGAGTTAATCAGAGTTAAACAGACGTAACAGAGTTAAATAGATACAAACAGAGGTAAACAGAGTTAAAAAAGGCAAACAGAGATTCACAGAGTTAAACAGAGGCAAACAGAGTTAAACAGAGTTAAACAGAGGCAAACATAGTTAAAGAGACTAAAACAGAGTTAAACAGAGGCAAACAGAGTGAAACACAGGCAAACAGAGGTAAACAGAGTTAAGCAGAGGCAAACAGATTTGAACAGATTTAAACAGAAGCAAACATAGTTAAACAGAGTTAAAAAGAGTTAAACACAGTTAAGCAGTGGCAAAGAGTGTTAAACAGACTTGAACAGAGGCAACCAGAGTTAAACAGAGTTAAACAGAGGTAGGCAGAGTTAAACAGAGGCAGAGTTAAACAGACATAAACATAGGCAAACAGGGTTGAACAGAGTTAAACAGACGCAAACAGAGGCAAACAGAGGGAAACAGATTTAAATAGCGTCAAACAGAGTTAAACAGAGGCAAACAGAGTTAAATAGACTCAAACAGAGGCAAACAGAGTTAAACACAGGCAAACAGAGTTTCACAGACTAAAGCAGAGGCAAAGACAGTTAAAAAGACGTAAACAGATTTAAACAGAGTCAAACAGAGTTGCACAGAATTAAACAGAGGCAAACAGAGGCAAACAGAGTGAAACAGAGTTGAACAGATGCAAACAGAGATTAGCAGAGTTAATGAGAGTTAAACAGACGTAACAGAGTTAAATAGATACAAACAGAGGTAAACAGAGTTAAAAGAGGCAAACAGAGATTCACAGAGTAAAACAGAGGCAAACAGAGTTAAACAGAGGCAAACATAGTTAAACAGACTAAAACAGAGTTAAACAGAGGCAAACAGAGTGAAACACAGGCAAACAGAGGTAAACAGAGTTAAGCACAGGCAAACAGATTTGAACAGATTTAAACAGAAGCAAACATAGTTAAACAGAGTTAAAAAGAGTTAAACACAGTTAAGCAGAGGCAAAGAGTGTTAAACAGAGTTGAACAGAGGCAACCAGAGTTAAACAGAGTTAAACAGAGGCAGGCAGAGTTAAACAGAGGCAGAGTTAAACAGACATAAACATAGGCAAACAGAGTTGAACAGAGTTAAACAGATGCAAACAGAGGCAAACAGAGTTAAACAGACTTAAACAGAGGCGAACAGAGGGAAACAGATTTAAATAGAGTCAAACAGAGTTAAACAGAGGCAAACAGAGTTTCACAGAGTAAAGCAGAGGCAAACAGAGTTAAACAGAGTTAAACAGATGCAAACATAGTTAAACTAGTAAAACAGAGGCAAAAAGAGGCAAACAGAGTTAAACAGAGGCAAAGAGATTTGAACAGAGTTAGACAGAGGCAAACAGTGTTAAACAGAGTTAAACAGAGGCAAACAGAGTTAAACACAGTTGAACAGAGTTCAACAAAGGCAAACAGTGTCAAACAGAGGCAAACAGAGGCAAACAGAGTTTAGCAGAGTTAAACAGAGTTAGACAGATGCAAACTGAGTTAAACAGAGTTAAACGGTGCTAAACAGTGGCAAATAGAGTTGAAAAGAGTTAAACAGAGTTAAACAGAGGGAAAAAGAGTTCAACAGATTTCGACAGAGTTAAACAGAGGCAAACAGAGTTAAACAGAGTTAAACAGAGGCAAACAGAGTTACACAGGGTTAGACAGAGGCAAACAGAGTTAAACAGAGTTAAACGGAGTTGAACAGAGTCAAACAGATTTAAACAGAGTTAAACAGAGGCAAACAGAGTTAAATAGAGTCAAACAGAGGCAAACAGAGTTAAACAGAGGCAAACAGAGTTTCACAGACTAAAACAGAGGCAAAAACAGTTAAAAAGACGTAAACAGATTTAAACAGAGTCAAACAGAGTTGCACAGAATTAAACAGAGGCAAACAGAGGCAAACAGAGTGAAACAGAGTTGAACAGATGCAAACAGAGATTAGCAGAGTTAATCAGAGCTAAACAGAGGTAACAGAGTTAAATAGATACAAACAGAGGTAAACAGAGTTAAAAGAGGCAAACAAAGATTCACAGTGTAAAACAGAGGCAAACAGAGTTAAACAGAGTTAAACAGAGGCAAACATAGTTAAACAGACTAAAACAGAGTTATACAGAGGCAAACAGATTTGAACAGATTTAAACAGAAGCAAACATAGTTAAACAGAGTTAAAAAGAGTTAAACACAGTTAAGCGGAGGCAAAGAGTGTTAAACAGAGTTGAACAGAGGCAACCAGAGTTAAACAGAGACAGGCAGAATTAAACAGAGGCAGAGTTAAACAGACATAAACATAGGCAAACAGAGTTGAACAGAGTTAAACAGACGCAAACAGAGGCAAACAGAGTTAAACAGACTTAAACAGAGGCTAACAGAGGGAAACAGATTTAAATAGAGTCAAACAGAGTTAAACAGAGGCAAACAGAGTTTCACAGAGTAAAGCAGAGGCAAACAGAGTTAAACAGAGTTAAACAGATGCAAACATAGTTAAACTAGTAAAACAGAGGCAAAAAGAGGCAAACAGAGTTAAACAGAGGCAAACAGATTTGAACAGAGTTAGACAGAGGCAAACAGTGTTAAACAGAGTTAAACAGAGGCAAACAGAGTTAAACACAGTTGAACAGAGTTAAACAAAGACAAACAGTGTTAAACAGAGTTAAACAGAGGCAAACAGAGTTAACCAGAGTTAAACAGAGTTAGACAGGTGCAAACTGAGTTAAACAGCGTTAAACGGTGCTAAACAGTGGCAAATAGAGTTGAAAAGAGTTAAACAGAGTTAAACAGAGGGAAAAAAGAGTTCAACAGATTTCGACAGAGTTAAACAGAGGCAAACAGAGTTAAACAGAGTTAAACAGAGCTCAACAGAGTTACACAGGGTTCAACAGAGGCAAACAGAGTTAAGCAGATTTAAACAGAGGCAGAGTTGAACAGAGTAAACAGAGGAAAACAGAGTCAAACAGACTTAAACAGAGGCAAGCAGAGTTAGGCAGAGACAAACAGAGGCAACCATTGGAAAACCGATGTAAATAGAGGCAAATAGAGGCAAACAGAGTTAAAGAGAGGCAAACAGAGGAAAACAGAGTTAAAGAGAGGCAAACCGAGTTGAACAGGGTTTAACAGAGGCAAATATGGGCAAACAGAGATAAACAGAGTTAAACAGAGGCAAAAAGAGTTAAACACAGTTAAACAGAGTTAAACAGAGGCAAACAGAGTTGAACAGAGTTAAACAGACGCAAACAGAGGCAAACAGAGTTAAACAGAATTAAACAGAGGCAAGCAGAGTTAAACAGAGGCAAACAGATGTAAGCAGATTGAAATGGAGGCAACAGAGTTAAACGGAGGCAAACAGAGTTGAACAGAGTAAAACAGAGGCAAACAGAGTTAAACAGAGTTAAACAGATGCACACAGATTTGAACAGAGTTAGACAGAGGCAAACAGTGTTAGACAGAGTTAAACAGAGGCAAACAGAGTTAAACACAGTTGAACAGAGTTGAACAAAGGCAAACAGTGTCAAACAGAGGCAAACAGAGTTTAGCAGAGTTAAACAGAGTTAGACAGATGCAAACTGAGTTAAACAGAGTTAAACGGTGCTAAACAGTGGCAAATAGAGTTGAAAAGAGTTAAACAGAGTTAAACAGAGGGAAAAAGAGTTCAACAGATTTCGACAGAGTTAAACAGAGGCAAACAGAGTTAAACAGAGTTAAACAGAGGCAAACAGAGTTACACAGGGTTAGACAGAGGCAAACAGAGTTAAACAGAGTTAAACGGAGTTAAACAGAGTCAAACAGATTTAAACAGAGTTAAACAGAGGCAAACAGAGTTAAATAGAGTCAAACAGAGGCAAACAGAGTTAAACAGAGGCAAACAGAGTTTCACAGACTAAAACAGAGGCAAAAACAGTTAAAAAGACGTAAACAGATTTAAACAGAGTCAAACAGAGTTGCACAGAATTAAACAGAGGCAAACAGAGGCAAACAGAGTGAAACAGAGTTGAACAGATGCAAACAGAGATTAGCAGAGTTAATCAGAGTTAAACAGAGGTAACAGAGTTAAATAGATACAAACAGAGGTAAACAGAGTTAAAAGAGGCAAACAAAGATTCACAGTGTAAAACAGAGGCAAACAGAGTTAAACAGAGTTAAACAGAGGCAAACATAGTTAAACAGACTAAAACAGAGTTATACAGAGGCAAACAGATTTGAACAGATTTAAACAGAAGCAAACATAGTTAAACAGAGTTAAAAAGAGTTAAACACAGTTAAGCAGAGGCAAAGAGTGTTAAACAGAGTTGAACAGAGGCAACCAGAGTTAAACAGAGACAGGCAGAATTAAACAGAGGCAGAGTTAAACAGACATAAACATAGGCAAACAGAGTTGAACAGAGTTAAACAGACGCAAACAGAGGCAAACAGAGTTAAACAGACTTAAACAGAGGCTAACAGAGGGAAACAGATTTAAATAGAGTCAAACAGAGTTAAACAGAGGCAAACAGAGTTTCACAGAGTAAAGCAGAGGCAAACAGAGTTAACCAGAGTTAAACAGATGCAAACATAGTTAAACTAGTAAAACAGAGGCAAAAAGAGGCAAACAGAGTTAAACAGAGGCAAACAGATTTGAACAGAGTTAGACAGAGGCAAACAGTGTTAAACAGAGTTAAACAGAGGCAAACAGAGTTAAACACAGTTGAACAGAGTTAAACAAAGGCAAACAGTGTTAAACAGAGTTAAACAGAGGCAAACAGAGTTAACCAGAGTTAAACAGAGTTAGACAGATGCAAACTGAGTTAAACAGCGTTAAACAGTGCTAAACAGTGGCAAATAGAGTTGAAAAGAGTTAAACAGAGTTAAACAGAGGGAAAAAGAGTTCAACAGATTTCGACAGAGTTAAACAGAGGCAAACAGAGTTAAACAGAGTTCAACAGAGCTCAACAGAGTTACACAGGGTTCAACAGAGGCAAACAGAGTTAAGCAGATTTAAACAGAGGCAGAGTTGAACAGAGTAAACAGAGGAAAACAGAGTCAAACAGACTTAAACAGAGGCAAGCAGAGTTAGGCAGAGACAAACAGAGGCAACCATTGGAAATCCGATGTAAATAGAGGCAAATAGAGGCAAACAGAGTTAAAGAGAGGCAAACAGAGGAAAACAGAGTTAAAGAGAGGCAAACCGAGTTGAACAGGGTTTAACAGAGGCAAATATGGGCAAACAGAGATAAACAGAGTTAAACAGAGGCAAAAAGAGTTAAACACAGTTAAACAGAGTTAAACAGAGGCAAACAGAGTTGAACAGAGTTAAACAGACGCAGACAGAGGCAAACAGAGTTAAACAGAATTAAACAGAGGCAAGCAGAGTTAAACAGAGGCAAACAGATGTAAGCAGATTGAAATAGAGGCAAACAGAGTTAAACAGAGGCAAACAGAGTTGAACAGAGTAAAACAGAGGCAAACAGAGTTAAACAGAGTTAAACAGATGCAAACAGATTTGAACAGAGTTAGACAGAGGCAAACAGAGTTAAACAAAGGCAAACAGTGTTAAACAGAGGCAAACAGAGTTAACCAGAGTTAAACAGAGTTAGACAGAGGCAAACTGAGTTAAACAGAGTTAAACGGAGCTAAACAGAGGCAAATAGAGTTAAACAGAGTTAAACAGAGGGAAACAGAGTTCAACAGAGTTACACAGAGTTAAACAGAGGCAGAGTTAAACAGATTTAAACAGAGGCAAACAGAGTTGAACAGAGTAAACAGAGGCAAACAGAGTTAAACAGACTTAAACAGAGGCAAGCAGAGTTAGGAAGAGGCAAACAGAGGCAACCAGGAAAACAGATATAAATAGAGGCAAATAGAGGCAAAGAGAGGTAAACAGAGCCAAACAGAGGAAACCAGAGTAAAAGAGAGGCAAACCGAGTTGATCAGGGTTAAACAGAGGCAAATAGAGGCAAACAGAGTTAAAGAGAGGCAAACAGAGGAAAACAGAGTTAAAGAGAGGCAAACCGAGTTGAACAGGGTTTAACAGAGGCAAATATGGGCAAGCAGAGATAAACAGAGTTAAACAGAGGCAAAAAGAGTTAAACACAGTTAAACAGAGTTAAGCAGAGGCAAACAGAGTTGAACAGAGTTAAACAGACGCAAACAGAGGCAAGCAGAGTTAAACAGAGGCAAACAGATGTAAGCAGATTGAAATAGAGGCAAACAGAGTTAAACAGAGGCAAACAGAGTTGAACAGAGTAAAACAGAGGCAAACAGAGTTAAACAGAGTTAAACAGATGCAAACAGATTTGAACAGAGTAAGACAGAGGCAAACAGAGTTAAACAAAGGCAAACAGTGTTAAACAGAGGCAAACAGAGTTAGCCAGAGTTAAACAGAGTTAGACAGAGGCAAACTGAGTTAAACAGAGTTAAACGGAGCTAAACAGAGGCA
This sequence comes from Isurus oxyrinchus, assembly GCA_026770705.1. Taxonomy (NCBI): domain Eukaryota; kingdom Metazoa; phylum Chordata; class Chondrichthyes; order Lamniformes; family Lamnidae; genus Isurus; species Isurus oxyrinchus. The sequence continues at coordinate 20,671 of JANJGN010002106.1, forward strand.
AATAGAGTTAAACAGAGTTAAACAGAGGGAAACAGAGTTCAACAGAGTTACACAGAGTTAAACAGAGGCAGAGTTAAACAGATTTAAACAGAGGCAAACAGAGTTGAACAGAGTAAACAGAGGAAAACAGAGTTAAACAGACTTAAACAGAGGCAAGCAGAGTTAGGAAGAGGCAAACAGAGGCAACCAGGAAAACAGATATAAATAGAGGCAAATAGAGGCAAAGAGAGGTAAACAGAGCCAAACAGAGGAAACCAGAGTAAAAGAGAGGCAAACCGAGTTGATCAGGGTTAAACAGAGGCAAATAGAGGCAAGCAGAAATAAACAGAGTTAAACAGAGGCAAGAAGAGTTAAACTGATTTAAACAGAGGCAAACAGTGTTAAACAGAGTTGAACAGATGCAAACAGAGTTAAACAGAGGCAAACAGAGGAAAACAGAGTTAAACTGAGGCAAACCGAGTTGAACAGGGTTAAACAGAGGAAAATAGAGGCAAGCAGAGATAAACAGAGTTAAACAGAGGCAAACAGTGTTAAACAGAGTTGAACAGAGGCAAACAGAGTTTAGCAGAGATAAGCTGAGTTAAACAGAGGCAGGCACAGTTAAACAGAGGCAAACAGAGTTTAGCAGAGATAAGCAGAGTTAAACAGAGGCAGGCAGAGTTAAACAGAGGCAAACAGAGTTAAACAGCGTTAAACAGAGGCAAACAGAGTTGAAGAGAGTAAAACAGAGGCAAGCAGAGGCAAACAGAGTGAAACAGAGGCAAACAGAGTTAAACAGAGTTAAACAGAGGCAAACCGAGTTGAACAGGGTTAAACAGAGGCAAATAGAGGCAAGCAGAGATAAACAGAGTTAAACAGAGGCAAAAAGTGTTAAACAAAGTTACACAGAGTTAAACAGAGGCAAACAGTGTTAAACAGAGTTGAACAGAGGCAAACAGAGGTTAGCAGAGTTAAACAGAGTTAAACAGAGGCAGGCAGAGTTAAACACAGGCAAGTAGAGTTAAACAGAGGTAAATAGAGGCAAAGAGAGTAAAACAGAGGCAAACAGATTTTCACAGACTAAAACAGAGGCAAACAAATTTAAACAGAGTTAAACAGAGGCAAAAATAGTTAAACACAGTTAAACAGATTTAAACAGAGGCAAACAGTGTTAAACAGAGTTGAACAGAGGCAAACAGAAGTTAGCAGATTTAAACAGAGTTAAACAGAGGCAAACAGAGTTAAACAGAGGCAAACAGAGTTAAACAGTGGCAAACAGTGTTTAACAGAGTTAGACAGAGGCAAAGAGAGTTTAGCAGAGTTAAACAGAGTTAAACAGAGGCAGGCAGAGTTAAACAGAGGCAAACAGTGTTAAACAGAGTTAAACAGAGGCAAACAGAGTTTAACAGAGTAAAGCAGAGTCAAACAGAGGCAAACAGAGTTAAACAGAGGCAAACAGAGGAAACCAGAGTTAAACAGAGACAAACCGAGTTGAACAGGGTTAAACAGAGGCAAATAGAGGCAAGCAGAGATAAACAGAGTTAAACAGAGGCAAAAAGAGTTAACCACAGTTAAACAGAGTTAAACAGAGGCAAGCAGTGTTAAACAGAGTTGAACAGAGGCAAACAGAGTTTAGCAGAGATAAACAGAGTTAAACAGAGGCAGGCAGAGTTAAACAGAGGCAAACAGAGTTAAACAGAGTTAAACAGAGGCAAACGGAGTTGTAGAGAGTAAAACCGAGACAAGCAGAGGCAAACAGAGTTAAACAGAGGCAAACAGAGGAAAGCAGAGTTAAACAGAGGCAAACCGATTTGAACAGGGTTAAACAGAGGCAAATAGAGGCAAGCAGAGATAAACAGAGTTAAACAGAGGCAATAAGAGTTAAACACAGTTAAACAGAGTTAAACAGAGGCAAACAGTGTTAAACAGAGTTGAACAGAGGCAAACAGAAGTTAGCAGATTTACACAGAGTTAAGCAGAGGCAGGCAGAGTTAAACAGAGGCAAGCTGAGTTAAACAGAGTTAAATAGAGGCAAACAGAGTTAAACAGAGGCAAACAGATTTTCACAGACTAAAACAGAGGCAAACAAATATAAAAAGAGTTAAACAGAGGCAAACATAGTTAAACAGAGTAAAACAGAGGCAAAAAGAGGCAAACAGAGTTAAATAGAGGCAAACAGATTTGCACAGAGTTAAACAGAGGCAAACAGAGTTAAACAGATTTAAACAAAGGCAAACAGTGTTAAACAGAGTTAAACAGAGGCAAACAGAGTTAACCAGAGTTAAACAGATTTGGACAGAGGCAAACTGACTTAAACAGAGTTAAACGGAGTTAAACACAGGCAAACAGTGTTAAACAGAGTTCAACAGAGTTACACAGAGTTAAACAGAGGCAAACAGAGTTAAACAGAGTTAAACAGAGGCAAACAGACTTAAACAGATTAAACAGAGTAAAACAGAGACAAGCAGACTTAAACAGAGGCAAGCAGAGTTAGGCAGAGGCAAACAGAGGCAACGATTGGAAAACCGATATAAATAGAGGCAAATAGAGGCTAACAGAGTTAAAAAGAGGCAAACAGAGGAAAACTGAGTTGAACAGAGGCAAAGAGAGTTTAGCAGAGTTAAATAGAGTTAAACAGAGGCAGGCAGAGTTAAACAGAGGCAAACAGAGTTAAACAGAGTTAAACAGAGGCAAACCGAGTTGAACAGGGTTAAACAGAGGCAACTAGAGGCAAGAAGAGATAAACAGAGTTAAACAGAGGCAAAAAGGGTTAAACACAGTTAAACAGAGTTAACCAGAGGCAATCAGTGTTAAACAGAGTTGAACAGAGGCAAACAGAGTTTAGCAGAGTTAAACAGAGTTAAACAGAGGGAAACAGAGGTAAACAGAGTTAAACAGAGGCAAACAGAGTTGAACAGAGTTAAACAGACACAAACAGAGGCAAACCAAGTTAAACAGACATAAACAGAGGCACGCAGATTTAAGCAGAGGCAAATAGGTGTTAACAGAGGTAAATAGAAGCAAACAGAGGCAAACAGAGTTAAACAGTGTTAAACAGAGGCAAACATAGTTTCACAGAGTAAAACAGAGGCAAACAGAGTTAAACAGACATAAACAGAGGCAAACAGAGTTGAACAGAGTTAAACAGAGGCAAACAGTTTTGAACAGAGTTAAACAGACGCAAACAGAGACAAACAGAGATAAACAGAGTTAAACAGAGGCAGGCAGAGTTAAACAGAGGCAAACAGAGTTAAACAGACATAAACAGAGGCAAACAGAGTTGAACAGAGTTAAACAGACACAAACAAAGGCAAACAGAGTTAAACAGAGTTAAACAGAGGCAAGCAGAGTTAAACAGAGGCAAACAGAGGTAAACAGATTTAAATAGAGTCAAACAGAGTTAAACAGAGGCAAACAGAGTTTCACAGAGTAAAGCAGAGGCAAACAGAGTTAAACAGAATTAAACAGATGCAAACATAGTTAAACAGAGGCAAACAGAGTTAAACAGAGTTAAACAGAGGCAAACAGAGTTGAAGAGAGTAAAACAGAGGCAAGCAGAGGCAAACAGAGTTAAACAGAGGCAAACAGAGGAAAGCAGAGTTAAACAGAGGCAAACCGAGTTGAACAGGGTTAAACAGAGGCAAATAGAGGCAAGCAGAGATAAACAGTTAAACAGAGGCAAAAAGAGTTAAACACAGTTAAACAGAGTTAAACAGAGGCAAACAGTGTTACACAGAGTTGATCAGAGGCAAACAGAGTTTAGCAGAGTTAAACAGAGTTAAACAGAGGCAAACAGAGTTAAACAGTGTTAAACAGAGGCAAGCAGAGTTGAACAGAGTTGAACAGACGCAAACAGAGTGAAACACAGGCAAACAGAGGTAAACAGAGTTAAGCAGAGGCAAACAGATTTGAACAGATTTAAACAGAAGCAAACATAGTTAAACAGAGTTAAAAAGAGTTAAACACAGTTAAGCAGAGGCAAAGAGTGTTAAACAGAGTTGAACAGAGGCAACCAGAGTTAAACAGAGTTAAACAGAGGCAGGCAGAGTTAAACAGAGGCAGAGTTAAACAGACATAAACATAGGCAAACAGAGTTGAACAGAGTTAAACAGACGCAAACAGAGGCAAACAGAGTTAAACAGACTTAAACAGAGGCGAACAGAGGGAAACAGATTTAAATAGCGTCAAACAGAGTTAAACAGAGGCAAACAGAGTTTCACACAGTAAAGCAGAGGCAAACAGAGTTAAACAGAGTTAAACAGATGCAAACATAGTTAAACTAGTAAAACAGAGGCAAAAAGAGGCAAACAGAGTTAAACAGAGGCAAACAGATTTGAACAGAGTTAGACAGAGGCAAACAGTGTTAAACAGAGTTAAACAGAGGCAAACAGAGTTAAACACAGTTGAACAGAGTTAAACAAAGGCCAACAGTGTCAAACAGAGGCAAACAGAGGCAAACAGAGTTTAGCAGAGTTAAACAGAGTTAGACAGATGCAAACTGAGTTAAACAGAGTTAAACGGTGCTAAACAGTGGCAAATAGAGTTGAAAAGAGTTAAACAGAGTTAAACAGAGGGAAAAAGAGTTCAACAGATTTCGACAGAGTTAAACAGAGGCAAACAGAGTTAAACAGAGTTAAACAGAGGCAAAGAGAGTTACACAGGGTTAGACAGAGGCAAACAGAGTTAAACAGAGTTAAACGGAGTTAAACAGAGTCAAACAGATTTAAACAGAGTTAAACAGAGGCAAACAGAGTTAAATAGAGTCAAACAGAGGCAAACAGAGTTAAACAGAGGCAAACAGAGTTTCACAGACTAAAACAGAGGCAAAGACAGTTAAAAAGACGTAAACAGATTTAAACAGAGTCAAACAGAGTTGCACAGAATTAAACAGAGGCAAACAGAGGCAAACAGAGTGAAACAGAGTTGAACAGATGCAAACAGAGATTAGCAGAGTTAATCAGAGTTAAACAGAGGTAACAGAGTTAAATAGATACAAACAGAGGTAAACAGAGTTAAAAGAGGCAAACAAAGATTCACAGTGTAAAACAGAGGCAAACATAGTTAAACAGACTAAAACAGAGTTATACAGAGGCAAACAGAGTGAAACACAGGCAAACAGAGGTAAACAGAGTTAAGCAGAGGCAAACAGATTTGAACAGATTTAAACAGAAGCAAACATAGTTAAACAGAGTTAAAAAGAGTTAAACACAGTTAAGCAGAGGCAAAGAGTGTTAAACAGAGTTGAACAGAGGCAACCAGACTTAAACAGAGTTAAACAGAGGCAGGCAGAATTAAACAGAGGCAGAGTTAAACAGACATAAACATAGGCAAACAGGGTTGAACAGAGTTAAACAGACGCAAACAGAGGCAAACAGAGTTAAACAGACTTAAACAGAGGCGAACAGAGGGAAACAGATTTAAATAGAGTCAAACAGAGTTAAACAGAGGCAAACAGATGCAAACATAGTTAAACTAGTAAAACAGAGGCAAAAAGAGGCAAACAGAGTTAAACAGAGGCAAACAGATTTGAACAGAGTTAGACAGAGGCAAACAGTGTTAAACAGAGTTAAACAGAGGCAAACAGAGTTAAACACAGTTGAACAGAGTTAAACAAAGGCAAACAGTGTTAAACAGAGTTAAACAGAGGCAAACAGAGTTAACCAGAGTTAAACAGAGTTAGACAGATGCAAACTGAGTTAAACAGCGTTAAACAGTGCTAAACAGTGGCAAATAGAGTTGAAAAGAGATAAACAGAGTTAAACAGAGGGAAAAAGAGTTCAACAGATTTCGACAGAGTTAAACAGAGGCAAACAGAGTTAAACAGAGTTCAACAGAGTTACACAGGGTTCAACAGAGGCAAACAGAGTTAAGCAGATTTAAACAGAGGCAGAGTTAAACAGAGGCAAACAGAGTTAAACACAGTTGAACAGAGTTAAACAAAGGCAAACAGTGTTAAACAGAGTTAAACAGAGGCAAACAGAGTTAACCAGAGTTAAACAGAGTTAGACAGATGCAAACATAGTTAAACAGAGTTAAAAAGAGTTAAACACAGTTAAGCAGAGGCAAAGAGTGTTAAACAGAGTTGAACAGAGGCAACCAGAGTTAAACAGAGTTAAACAGAGGCAGGCAGAGTTAAACAGAGGCAGAGTTAAACAGACATAAACATAGGCAAACAGAGTTGAACAGAGTTAAACAGACGCAAACAGAGGCAAACAGAGTTAAACAGACTTAAACAGAGGCGAACAGAGGGAAACAGATTTAAATAGCGTCAAACAGAGTTAAACAGAGGCAAACAGAGTTTCACAGAGTAAAGCAGAGGCAAACAGAGTTAAACAGAGTTAAACAGATGCAAACATAGTTAAACTAGTAAAACAGAGGCAAAAAGAGGCAAACAGAGTTAAACAGAGGCAAACAGATTTGAACAGAGTTAGACAGAGGCAAACAGTGTTAAACAGAGTTAAACAGAGGCAAACAGAGTTAAACACAGTTGAACAGAGTTCAACAAAGGCAAACAGTGTCAAACAGAGGCAAACAGAGGCAAACAGAGTTTAGCAGAGTTAAACAGAGTTAGACAGATGCAAACTGAGTTAAACAGAGTTAAACGGTGCTAAACAGTGGCAAATAGAGTTGAAAAGAGTTAAACAGAGTTAAACAGAGGGAAAAAGAGTTCAACAGATTTCGACAGAGTTAAACAGAGGCAAACAGAGTTAAACAGAGTTAAACAGAGGCAAACAGAGTTACACAGGGTTAGACAGAGGCAAACAGAGTTAAACAGAGTTAAACGGAGTTAAACAGAGTCAAACAGATTTAAACAGAGTTAAACAGAGGCAAACAGAGTTAAATAGAGTCAAACAGAGGCAAACAGAGTTAAACAGAGGCAAACAGAGTTTCACAGACTAAAACAGAGGCAAAGACAGTTAAAAAGACGTAAACAGATTTAAACAGAGTCAAACAGAGTTGCACAGAATTAAACAGAGGCAAACAGAGGCAAACAGAGTGAAACAGAGTTGAACAGATGCAAACAGAGATTAGCAGAGTTAATCAGAGTTAAACAGAGGTAACAGAGTTAAATAGATACAAACAGAGGTAAACAGAGTTAAAAGAGGCAAACAAAGATTCACAGTGTAAAACAGAGGCAAACATAGTTAAACAGACTAAAACAGAGTTATACAGAGGCAAACAGAGTGAAACACAGGCAAACAGAGGTAAACAGAGTTAAGCAGAGGCAAACAGATTTGAACAGATTTAAACAGAAGCAAACATAGTTAAACAGAGTTAAAAAGAGTTAAACACAGTTAAGCAGAGGCAAAGAGTGTTAAACAGAGTTGAACAGAGGCAACCAGACTTAAACAGAGTTAAACAGAGGCAGGCAGAATTAAACAGAGGCAGAGTTAAACAGACATAAACATAGGCAAACAGGGTTGAACAGAGTTAAACAGACGCAAACAGAGGCAAACAGAGTTAAACAGACTTAAACAGAGGCGAACAGAGGGAAACAGATTTAAATAGAGTCAAACAGAGTTAAACAGAGGCAAACAGATGCAAACATAGTTAAACTAGTAAAACAGAGGCAAAAAGAGGCAAACAGAGTTAAACACAGTTGAACAGAGTTAAACAAAGGCAAACAGTGTTAAACAGAGTTAAACAGAGGCAAACAGAGTTAACCAGAGTTAAACAGAGTTAGACAGATGCAAACTGAGTTAAACAGCGTTAAACAGTGCTAAACAGTGGCAAATAGAGTTGAAAAGAGTTAAACAGAGTTAAACAGAGGGAAAAAGAGTTTAACAGATTTCGACAGAGTTAAACAGAGGCAAACAGAGTTAAACAGAGTTCAACAGAGTTACACAGGGTTCAACAGAGGCAAACAGAGTTAAGCAGATTTAAACAGAGGCAGAGTTAAACAGAGGCAAACAGAGTTAAACACAGTTGAACAGAGTTAAACAAAGGCAAACAGTGTTAAACAGAGTTAAACAGAGGCAAACAGAGTTAACCAGAGTTAAACAGAGTTAGACAGATGCAAACTGAGTTAAACAGCGTTAAACAGTGCTAAACAGTGGCAAATAGAGTTGAAAAGAGTTAAACAGAGTTAAACAGAGGGAAAAAGAGTTCAACAGATTTCGACAGAGTTAAACAGAGGCAAACAGAGTTAAACAGAGTTCAACAGAGTTACACAGGGTTCAACAGAGGCAAACAGAGTTAAGCAGATTTAAACAGAGGCAGAGTTAAACAGAGGCAAACAGAGTTAAACACAGTTGAACAGAGTTAAACAAAGGCAAACAGTGTTAAACAGAGTTAAACAGAGGCAAACAGAGTTAACCAGAGTTAAACAGAGTTAGACAGATGCAAACATAGTTAAACAGAGTTAAAAAGAGTTAAACACAGTTAAGCAGAGGCAAAGAGTGTTAAACAGAGTTGAACAGAGGCAACCAGAGTTAAACAGAGTTAAACAGAGGCAGGCAGAGTTAAACAGAGGCAGAGTTAAACAGACATAAACATAGGCAAACAGAGTTGAACAGAGTTAAACAGACGCAAACAGAGGCAAACAGAGTTAAACAGACTTAAACAGAGGCGAACAGAGGGAAACAGATTTAAATAGCGTCAAACAGAGTTAAACAGAGGCAAACAGAGTTTCACAGAGTAAAGCAGAGGCAAACAGAGTTAAACAGAGTTAAACAGATGCAAACATAGTTAAACTAGTAAAACAGAGGCAAAAAGAGGCAAACAGAGTTAAACAGAGGCAAACAGATTTGAACAGAGTTAGACAGAGGCAAACAGTGTTAAACAGAGTTAAACAGAGGCAAACAGAGTTAAACACAGTTGAACAGAGTTCAACAAAGGCAAACAGTGTTAAACAGAGTTAAACAGAGGCAAACAGAGTTTAGCAGAGTTAAACAGAGTTAGACAGATGCAAACTGAGTTAAACAGAGTTAAACGGTGCTAAACAGTGGCAAATAGAGTTGAAAAGAGTGAAACAGAGTTAAACAGAGGGAAAAAGAGTTCAACAGATTTCGACAGAGTTAAACAGAGGCAAACAGAGTTAAAAAGAGTTAAACAGAGGCAAACAGAGTTACACAGGGTTAGACAGAGGCAAACAGAGTTAAACAGAGTTAAACGGAGTTAAACAGAGGCAAACAGATTTAAACAGAGTTAAACAGAGGCAAACAGAGTTAAATAGAGTCAATCAGAGGCAAACAGAGTTAAACAGAGTTAAACAGATGCAAACATAGTTAAACTAGTAAAACAGAGGCAAAAAGAGGCAAACAGAGTTAAACAGAGGCAAACAGATTTGAACAGAGTTAGACAGAGGCAAACAGTGTTAAACAGAGTTAAACAGAGGCAAACAGAGTTAAACACAGTTGAACAGAGTTCAACAAAGGCAAACAGTGTTAAACAGAGTTAAACAGAGGCAAACAGAGTTTAGCAGAGTTAAACAGAGTTAGACAGATGCAAACTGAGTTAAACAGAGTTAAACGGTGCTAAACAGTGGCAAATAGAGTTGAAAAGAGTTAAACAGAGTTAAACAGAGGGAAAAAGAGTTCAACAGATTTCGACAGAGTTAAACAGAGGCAAACAGAGTTAAACAGAGTTAAACAGAGGCAAAGAGAGTTACACAGGGTTAGACAGAGGCAAACAGAGTTAAACAGAGTTAAACGGAGTTAAACAGAGTCAAACAGATTTAAACAGAGTTAAACAGAGGCAAACAGAGTTAAATAGAGTCAAACAGAGGCAAACAGAGTTAAACAGAGGCAAACAGAGTTTCACAGACTAAAACAGAGGCAAAGACAGTTAAAAAGACGTAAACAGATTTAAACAGAGTCAAACAGAGTTGCACAGAATTAAACAGAGGCAAACAGAGGCAAACAGAGTGAAACAGAGTTGAACAGATGCAAACAGAGATTAGCAGAGTTAATCAGAGTTAAACAGAGGTAACAGAGTTAAATAGATACAAACAGAGGTAAACAGAGTTAAAAGAGGCAAACAAAGATTCACAGTGTAAAACAGAGGCAAACATAGTTAAACAGACTAAAACAGAGTTATACAGAGGCAAACAGAGTGAAACACAGGCAAACAGAGGTAAACAGAGTTAAGCAGAGGCAAACAGATTTGAACAGATTTAAACAGAAGCAAACATAGTTAAACAGAGTTAAAAAGAGTTAAACACAGTTAAGCAGAGGCAAAGAGTGTTAAACAGAGTTGAACAGAGGCAACCAGACTTAAACAGAGTTAAACAGAGGCAGGCAGAATTAAACAGAGGCAGAGTTAAACAGACATAAACATAGGCAAACAGGGTTGAACAGAGTTAAACAGACGCAAACAGAGGCAAACAGAGTTAAACAGACTTAAACAGAGGCGAACAGAGGGAAACAGATTTAAATAGAGTCAAACAGAGTTAAACAGAGGCAAACAGATGCAAACATAGTTAAACTAGTAAAACAGAGGCAAAAAGAGGCAAACAGAGTTAAACAGAGGCAAACAGATTTGAACAGAGTTAGACAGAGGCAAACAGTGTTAAACAGAGTTAAACAGAGGCAAACAGAGTTAAACACAGTTGAACAGAGTTAAACAAAGGCAAACAGTGTTAAACAGAGTTAAACAGAGGCAAACAGAGTTAACCAGAGTTAAACAGAGTTAGACAGATGCAAACTGAGTTAAACAGCGTTAAACAGTGCTAAACAGTGGCAAATAGAGTTGAAAAGAGTTAAACAGAGTTAAACAGAGGGAAAAAGAGTTCAACAGATTTCGACAGAGTTAAACAGAGGCAAACAGAGTTAAACAGAGTTCAACAGAGTTACACAGGGTTCAACAGAGGCAAACAGAGTTAAGCAGATTTAAACAGAGGCAGAGTTAAACAGAGGCAAACAGAGTTAAACACAGTTGAACAGAGTTAAACAAAGGCAAACAGTGTTAAACAGAGTTAAACAGAGGCAAACAGAGTTAACCAGAGTTAAACAGAGTTAGACAGATGCAAACTGAGTTAAACAGCGTTAAACAGTGCTAAACAGTGGCAAATAGAGTTGAAAAGAGTTAAACAGAGTTAAACAGAGGGAAAAAGAGTTCAACAGATTTCGACAGAGTTAAACAGAGGCAAACAGAGTTAAACAGAGTTCAACAGAGTTACACAGGGTTCAACAGAGGCAAACAGAGTTAAGCAGATTTAAACAGAGGCAGAGTTGAACAGAGTAAACAGAGGAAAACAGAGTCAAACAGACTTAAACAGAGGCAAGCAGAGTTAGGCAGAGGCAAACAGAGGCAACCATTGGAAAACCGATGTAAATAGAGGCAAATAGAGGCAAACAGAGTTAAAGAGAGGCAAACAGAGGAAAACAGTGTTGAAGAGAGGCAAACCGAGTTGAACAGGGTTTAACAGAGGCAAATATGGGCAAACAGAGATAAACAGAGTTAAACAGAGGCAAAAAGAGTTAAACACAGTTAAACAGAGTTAAACAGAGACAAACAGAGTTGAACAGAGTTAAACAGACGCAAACAGAGGCAAACAGAGTTAAACAGACTTAAACAGAGGCAAGCAGAGTTAAACAGAGGCAAACAGATGTAAGCAGATTGAAATAGAGGCAAACAGAGTTAAACGGAGGCAAACAGAGTTGAACAGAGTAAAACAGAGGCAAACAGAGTTAAACAGAGTTAAACAGATGCAAACAGATTTGAACAGAGTTAGACAGAGGCAAACAGAGTTAAACAAAGGCAAACAGTGTTAAACAGAGGCAAACAGAGTTAACCAGAGTTAAACAGAGTTAGACAGAGGCAAACTGAGTTAAACAGAGTTAAACGGAGCTAAACAGAGGCAAATAGAGTTAAACAGAGTTAAACAGAGGGAAACAGAGTTCAACAGAGTTATACAGAGTTAAACAGAGGCAGAGTTAAACAGATTTAAACAGAGGCAAACAGACTTGAACAGAGTAAACAGAGGAAAACAGAGTTAAACAGACTTAAACAGAGGCAAGCAGAGTTAGGAAGAGGCAAACAGAGGCAACCAGGAAAACAGATATAAATAGAGGCAAATAGAGGCAAAGAGAGGTAAACAGAGCCAAACAGAGGAAACCAGAGTAAAAGAGAGGCAAACCGAGTTGATCAGGGTTAAACAGAGGCAAATAGAGGCAAGCAGAAATAAACAGAGTTAAACAGAGGCAAGAAGAGTTAAACTGATTTAAACAGAGGCAAACAGTGTTAAACAGAGTTGAACAGAGGCAAACAGAGTTTAGCAGAGTTAAACAGAGTTAAACAGAGGCAGGCAGAGTTAAACAGAGGCAAACAGAGTTAAACAGAGTTAAACAGAGGCAAACAGAGTTGAACAGAGTTAAACAGAGGCAAACAGTTTTGAACAGAGTTAAACAGACGCAAACAGAGGTAAACAGAGTTAAACAGAGTTAAACAGAGGCAGGCAGAGTTAAACAGAGGCAAACAGAGTTAAACAGACATAAACAGAGGCAAACAGAGTTGAACAGAGTTAAACAGACACAAACAAAGGCAAACAGAGTTAAACAGAGTTAAACAGAGGCAAGCAGAGTTAAACAGAGGCAAACAGAGGTAAACAGATTTAAATAGAGTCAAACAGAGTTAAACAGAGGCAAACAGAGTTTCACAGAGTAAAGCAGAGGCAAACAGAGTTAAACAGAATTAAACAGATGCAAACATAGTTAAACAGAGGCAAACAGTGTTAAACAGAGTTAAACAGAGGCAAACAGAGTTGAAGAGAGTAAAACAGAGGCAAGCAGAGGCAAACAGAGTTAAACAGAGGCAAACAGAGGAAAGCAGAGTTAAACAGAGGCAAACCGAGTTGAACAGGGTTAAACAGAGGCAAATAGAGGCAAGCAGAGATAAACAGTTAAACAGAGGCAAAAAGAGTTAAACACAGTTAAACAGAGTTAAACAGAGGCAAACAGTGTTACACAGAGTTGATCAGAGGCAAACAGAGTTTAGCAGAGTTAAACAGAGTTAAACAGAGGCAAACAGAGTTAAACAGTGTTAAACAGAGGCAAGCAGAGTTGAACAGAGTTGAACAGACGCAAACAGAGGCAAACAGAGTTGAACAGAGTTAAACAGAGGCAAACAGAGACAAAATGTGTTAAAGAGACTTAAAAGGATGTAAACAGATTTAAACAGAGGCAAACAGAGCTGAACAGAGTTAAGCAGAGGCAAACAGAGTTAAACAGATTTAAACAGAGGCAAACAGAGTTGAGCAGAGTTAAACAGAAGCAAACAGAGGCAAACAGAGTTAAATAGACTTAAACAGAGGCATGCAGAGTTAAGCAGAGGCAAACAGAGGTAAACAGAGTTAAATAGAGGCAAGCAGAGTTAAGCAGAGGCAAAAAAGTTTCACAGAGTAAAACAGAGGCAAACAAAGTTAAACAGAGTTATACAGAGGCAAACATAGTTAAACAGAGGCAAACAGAGTTTCACAGAGTAAAAAGAGGCAAAGAGATTTAAACAGATTTAAACAGAGCCAAACAGAGTTGAACAGAGTTACACAGAGGCAAACAGAGTTGAACAGAGTTAAAAAGACGTAAACAGATTTATGCAGAGGCAAACAGAGTGGAATAGAGTTAAACAGAGGCAAACAGAGGCAAACAGAGTTAAACAGAGTTAAACGGAGGCAAACAGAGTTAAACAGGATTAAACAGAGGAAAATAGTGTTGAACAGAGTTAAACAGACGCAAACAGAGGCAAACAGAGATAAACAGACTTAAACAAAGGCAAGCAGAGTTAAACAGAGGCAAACAGAGGCAAGCAGATTTTCATAGAGTAAAACAGAGGCAAACAGAGTTAAACAGAGTTAAACAGAGGCAAACATAGTTGAACAGTTAAAACAGAGATAAACCGAGTGAAAGACAGGCAAACAGAGGTAAACAGAGTTAATTAAAGGCAAACAGAGTTGAACAGAGTTAAACAGAGTTAAACAGAGCTAAACAGAGGCAAACAGAGTTAAACAGCGTGAAACAGAAGCAAACAGTTTTTAACAGAGTTAAACAAAGGCAAACAGAATTAATCAGACTTAAGCAGAGGCAAGCAGAGTTAACCAGAGGCAAACAGAGGCAAACAGAGGTAAACAGGTTGAAATAGAGGCAAAAAGAGTTAAACAGTGGCAAACAGAGTTTACAGCGTAAAACAGTGGCAAACAGAGGCAAACAGGTGTTAACAGAGGTAAATAGAAGCAGGCAGAGGCAAAGAGAGGCAAGCAGAGGTAAACAGGTTTAAATAGAGGCAAAAAGAGTTAAACAGAGGCAAACAGAGATTGCAGCGTACAACAGTGGCAAACAGAGGCAAACAGAGTTTCACAGAGTAAAAAAGAGGCAAAGAGATTTAAACAGAGTTGAACAGAGCCAAACAGACTTGAACAGAGTTAAACAGAGGCAAACAGAGTTGAAAAGACGTAAACAGATTTATACAGAGGCAAACAGAGTGGAACAGAGTTAAACAGAGGCAAACAGAGGCAAACAGAGTTAAACAGAGTTAAACGGAGGCAAACAGAGTTAAACAGAGTTAAACAGAGGAAAATGGTGTTGAACAGAGTTAAACAGATGGAAACAGAGGCAAACAGAGATAAACAGACTTAAACAAAGGCAAGCAGAGTTAAACAGAGGCAAACAGAGGCAAGCAGATTTTCACAGAGTAAAACAGAGGCAAACAGAGTTAAACAGAGGCAAACAGAGGCAAACATAGTTGAACAGATAAAACAGAGGCAAACAGAGTGAAAGACAGGCAAACAGAGGTAAACAGAGTTAATTAAAGGCAAACAGAGTTGAACAGAGTTAAACAGAGTTAAACAGAGGCAAACAGAGTTAAACAGAGTGAAACAGAAGCAAACAGATTTTAACAGAGTTAAACAAAGGCAAACAGAATTAATCAGACTTAAGCAGAGGCAAGCAGAGTTAAACAGAGGCAAACAGAGGCAAACAGAGGTAAACAGGTTGAAATAGAGGCAAACAGAGTTAAACAGTGGCAAACAGAGTTTACAGCATAGAACAGTGGCAAACAGAGGCAAACAGAGTTTCACAGAGTAAAACAGAGGCAAACAGAGTTAAACAGAGTAAAACAGAGGCAAACATTTATAAACAGAGTGAAACAGATGCAAAAAGAGGCAAACAGAGTGAAACACAGGAAAACAGAGTTAAACAGTGTTAAACAGAGGCAAACAGATTTGAACAGAGTTAAACAGAGGCAAACAGAGTTAAACAGAGGCAAACAGAGTTAAACAGGGTTAGACAGAGGCAAACAGAGTTAAACAGAGTTAAACGGAGTTAAACGGAGTCAAACAGATTTAAACAGAGTTAAACAGAGGCAAACAGAGTTAAATAGAGTCAAACAGAGGCAGAGTTAAACAGAGGCAAACAGAGTTTCACAGACTAAAACAGAGGAAAAGACAGTTAAAAAGACGTAAACAGATTTAAACAGAGTCAAACAGAGTTGCACAGAATTAAACAGAGGCAAACAGAGGCAAACAGAGTGAAACAGAGTTGAACAGATGCAAACAGAGATTAGCAGAGTTAATCAGAGTTAAACAGACGTAACAGAGTTAAATAGATACAAACAGAGGCAAACAGAGTTAAAAGAGGCAAACAAAGATTCACAGAGTAAAACAGAGGCAAACAGAGTTAAACAGAGTTAAACAGAGGCAAACATAGTTAAACAGACTAAAACAGAGTTAAACAGAGGCAAACAGAGTGAAACACAGGCAAACAGAGGTAAACAGAGTTAAGCAGAGGCAAACAGATTTGAACAGATTTAAACAGAAGCAAACATAGTTAAACAGAGTTAAAAAGAGTTAAACATAGTTAAGCAGAGGCAAAGAGTGTTAAACAGAGTTGAACAGAGGCAACCAGAGTTAAACAGTTAAACAGAGGCAGGCAGAGTTAAACAGAGGCAGAGTTAAACAGACATAAACATAGGCAAACAGAGTTGAACAGAGTTAAACAGAGTTAAACAGATGCAAACAGATTTGAACAGAGTAAGACAGAGGCAAACAGAGTTAAACAAAGGCAAACAGAGTTAGACAGAGGCAAACTGAGTTAAACAGAGTTAAACGGAGCTAAACAGAGGCAAATAGAGTTAAACAGAGTTAAACAGAGGGAAACAGAGTTCAACAGAGTTATACAGAGTTAAACAGAGGCAGAGTTAAACAGATTTAAACAGAGGCAAACAGACTTGAACAGAGTAAACAGAGGAAAACAGAGTTAAACAGACTTAAACAGAGGCAGCAGAGTTAGGAAGAGGCAAACAGAGGCAACCAGGAAAACAGATATAAATAGAGGCAAATAGAGGCAAAGAGAGGTAAACAGAGCCAAACAGAGGAAACCAGAGTAAAAGAGAGGCAAACCGAGTTGATCAGGGTTAAACAGAGGCAAATAGAGGCAAGCAGAAATAAACAGAGTTAAACAGAGGCAAGAAGAGTTAAACTGATTTAAACAGAGGCAAACAGTGTTAAACAGAGTTGAACAGAGGCAAACAGAGTTTAGCAGAGTTAAACAGAGTTAAACAGAGGCAGGCAGAGTTAAACAGAGGCAAACAGAGTTAAACAGAGTTAAAACAGAGGCAAACAGAGTTGAACAGAGTTAAACAGAGGCAAACAGTTTTGAACAGAGTTAAACAGACGCAAACAGAGACAAACAGAGTTAAACAGAGTTAAACAGAGGCAGGCAGAGTTAAACAGAGGCAAACAGAGTTAAACAGACATAAACAGAGGCAAACAGAGTTGAACAGAGTTAAACAGACACAAACAAAGGCAAACAGAGTTAAACAGAGTTAAACAGAGGCAAGCAGAGTTAAACAGAGGCAAACAGAGGTAAACAGATTTAAATAGAGTCAAACAGAGTTAAACAGAGGCAAACAGAGTTTCACAGAGTAAAGCAGAGGCAAACAGAGTTAAACAGAATTAAACAGATGCAAACATAGTTAAACAGAGGCAAACAGTGTTTAAACAGAGTTAAACAGAGGCAAACAGAGTTGAAGAGAGTAAAACAGAGGCAAGCAGAGGCAAAACAGAGTTAAACAGAGGCAAACAGAGGAAAGCAGAGTTAAACAGAGGCAACCGAGTTGAACAGGGTTAAACAGAGGCAAATAGAGGCAAGCAGAGATAAACAGTTAAACAGAGGCAAAAAGAGTTAAACACAGTTAAACAGAGTTAAACAGAGGCAAACAGTGTTACACAGAGTTGATCAGAGGCAAACAGAGTTTAGCAGAGTTAAACAGAGTTAAGCAGAGGCAAACAGAGTTAAACAGTGTTAAACAGAGGCAAGCAGAGTTGAACAGAGTTGAACAGACGCAAACAGAGGCAAACAGAGTTGAACAGAGTTAAACAGAGGCAAACAGAGACAAAATGTGTTAAAGAGACTTAAAAGGATGTAAACAGATTTAAACAGAGGCAAACAGAGCTGAACAGAGTTAAGCAGAGGCAAACAGAGTTAAACAGATTTAAACAGAGGCAAACAGAGTTGAGCAGAGTTAAACAGAAGCAAACAGAGGCAAACAGAGTTAAATAGACTTAAACAGAGGCATGCAGAGTTAAGCAGAGGCAAACAGAGGTAAACAGAGTTAAATAGAGGCAAGCAGAGTTAAGCAGAGGCAAAAAAGTTTCACAGAGTAAAACAGAGGCAAACAAAGTTAAACAGAGTTATACAGAGGAAAACATAGTTAAACAGAGGCAAACAGAGTTTCACAGAGTAAAAAGAGGCAAAGAGATTTAAACAGATTTAAACAGAGCCAAACAGAGTTGAACAGAGTTACACAGAGGCAAACAGAGTTGAACAGAGTTAAAAAGACGTAAACAGATTTATGCAGAGGCAAACAGAGTGGAATAGAGTTAAACAGAGGCAAACAGAGGCAAACAGAGTTAAACAGAGTTAAACGGAGGCAAACAGAGTTAAACAGGATTAAACAGAGGAAAATAGTGTTGAACAGAGTTAAACAGACGCAAACAGAGGCAAACAGAGATAAACAGACTTAAACAAAGGCAAGCAGAGTTAAACAGAGGCAAACAGAGGCAAGCAGATTTTCATAGAGTAAAACAGAGGCAAACAGAGTTAAACAGAGTTAAACAGAGGCAAACATAGTTGAACAGTTAAAACAGAGATAAACCGAGTGAAAGACAGGCAAACAGAGGTAAACAGAGTTAATTAAAGGCAAACAGAGTTGAACAGAGTTAAACAGAGTTAAACAGAGCTAAACAGAGGCAAACAGAGTTAAACAGAGTGAAACAGAAGCAAACAGTTTTTAACAGAGTTAAACAAAGGCAAACAGAATTAATCAGACTTAAGCAGAGGCAAGCAGAGTTAACCAGAGGCAAACAGAGGCAAACAGAGGTAAACAGGTTGAAATAGAGGCAAAAAGAGTTAAACAGTGGCAAACAGAGTTTACAGCGTAAAACAGTGGCAAACAGAGGCAAACAGGTGTTAACAGAGGTAAATAGAAGCAGGCAGAGGCAAACAGAGGCAAGCAGAGGTAAACAGGTTTAAATAGAGGCAAAAAGAGTTAAACAGAGGCAAACAGAGATTACAGCGTACAACAGTGGCAAACAGAGGCAAACAGAGTTTCACAGAGTAAAAAAGAGGCAAAGAGATTTAAACAGAGTTGAACAGAGCCAAACAGACTTGAACAGAGTTAAACAGAGGCAAACAGAGTTGAAAAGACGTAAACAGATTTATACAGAGGCAAACAGAGTGGAACAGAGTTAAACAGAGGCAAACAGAGGCAAACAGAGTTAAACAGAGTTAAACGGAGGCAAACAGAGTTAAACAGAGTTAAACAGAGGAAAATGGTGTTGAACAGAGTTAAACAGATGGAAACAGAGGCAAACAGAGATAAACAGACTTAAACAAAGGCAAGCAGAGTTAAACAGAGGCAAACAGAGGCAAGCAGATTTTCACAGAGTAAAACAGAGGCAAACAGAGTTAAACAGAGGCAAACAGAGGCAAACATAGTTGAACAGATAAAACAGAGGCAAACAGAGTGAAAGACAGGCAAACAGAGGTAAACAGAGTTAATTAAAGGCAAACAGAGTTGAACAGAGTTAAACAGAGTTAAACAGAGGCAAACAGAGTTAAACAGAGTGAAACAGAAGCAAACAGATTTTAACAGAGTTAAACAAAGGCAAACAGAATTAATCAGACTTAAGCAGAGGCAAGCAGAGTTAAACAGAGGCAAACAGAGGCAAACAGAGGTAAACAGGTTGAAATAGAGGCAAACAGAGTTAAACAGTGGCAAACAGAGTTTACAGCATAGAACAGTGGCAAACAGAGGCAAACAGAGTTTCACAGAGTAAAACAGAGGCAAACAGAGTTAAACAGAGTAAAACAGAGGCAAACATTTATAAACAGAGTGAAACAGATGCAAAAAGAGGCAAACAGAGTGAAACACAGGAAAACAGAGTTAAACAGTGTTAAACAGAGGCAAACAGATTTGAACAGAGTTAAACAGAGGCAAACAGAGTTAAACAGAGGCAAACAGAGTTAAACAGGGTTAGACAGAGGCAAACAGAGTTAAACAGAGTTAAACGGAGTTAAACGGAGTCAAACAGATTTAAATAGAGTTAAACAGAGGCAAACAGAGTTAAATAGAGTCAAACAGAGGCAGAGTTAAACAGAGGCAAACAGAGTTTCACAGACTAAAACAGAGGAAAAGACAGTTAAAAAGACGTAAACAGATTTAAACAGAGTCAAACAGAGTTGCACAGAATTAAACAGAGGCAAACAGAGGCAAACAGAGTGAAACAGAGTTGAACAGATGCAAACAGAGATTAGCAGAGTTAATCAGAGTTAAACAGACGTAACAGAGTTAAATAGATACAAACAGAGGCAAACAGAGTTAAAAGAGGCAAACAAAGATTCACAGAGTAAAACAGAGGCAAACAGAGTTAAACAGAGTTAAACAGAGGCAAACATAGTTAAACAGACTATAACAGAGTTAAACAGAGGCAAACAGAGTGAAACACAGGCAAACAGAGGTAAACAGAGTTAAGCAGAGGCAAACAGATTTGAACAGATTTAAACAGAAGCAAACATAGTTAAACAGAGTTAAAAAGAGTTAAACATAGTTAAGCAGAGGCAAAGAGTGTTAAACAGAGTTGAACAGAGGCAACCAGAGTTAAACAGAGTTAAACAGAGGCAGGCAGAGTTAAACAGAGGCAGAGTTAAACAGACATAAACATAGGCAAACAGAGTTGAACAGAGTTAAACAGACGCAAACAGAGGCAAACAGAGTTAAACAGACTTAAACAGAGGCGAACAGAGGGAAACAGATTTAAATAGCGTCAAGCAGAGTTAAACAGAGGCAAACAGAGTTTCACAGAGTAAAGCAGAGGCAAACAGAGTTAAACAGAGTTAAACAGATGCAAACATAGTTAAACTAGTAAAACAGAGGCAAAAAGAGGCAAACAGAGTTAAACAGAGGCAAACAGATTTGAACAGAGTTAGACAGAGGCAAACAGTGTTAAACAGAGTTAAACAGAGGCAAACAGAGTTAAACACAGTTGAACAGAGTTAAACAAAGGCAAACAGTGTCAAACAGAGGCAAACAGAGGCAAACAGAGTTTAGCAGAGTTAAACAGAGTTAGACAGATGCAAACTGAGTTAAACAGAGTTAAACGGTGCTAAACAGTGGCAAATAGAGTTGAAAAGAGTTAAACAGAGTTAAACAGAGGGAAAAAGAGTTCAACAGATTTCGACAGAGTTAAACAGAGGCAAACAGAGTTAAACAGAGTTAAACAGAGGCAAACAGAGTTACACAGGGTTAGACAGAGGCAAACAGAGTTAAACAGAGTTAAACGAGTTAAACAGAGTCAAACAGATTTAAACAGAGTTAAACAGAGGCAAACAGAGTTAAATAGAGTCAAACAGAGGCAAACAGAGTTAAACAGAGGCAAACAGAGTTTCACAGACTAAAACAGAGGCAAAGACAGTTAAAAAGACGTAAACAGATTTAAACAGAGTCAAACAGAGTTGCACAGAATTAAACAGAGGCAAACAGAGGCAAACAGAGTTGAACAGATGCAAACAGAGATTAGCAGAGTTAATCAGAGTTAAACAGAGGTAACAGAGTTAAATAGATACAAACAGAGGTAAACAGAGTTAAAAGAGGCAAACAAAGATTCACAGTGTAAAACAGAGGCAAACATAGTTAAACAGACTAAAACAGAGTTATACAGAGGCAAACAGAGTGAAACACAGGCAAACAGAGGTAAACAGAGTTAAGCAGAGGCAAACAGATTTGAACAGATTTAAACAGAAGCAAACATAGTTAAACAGAGTTAAAAAGAGTTAAACACAGTTAAGCAGAGGCAAAGAGTGTTAAACAGAGTTGAACAGAGGCAACCCAGACTTAAACAGAGTTAAACAGAGGCAGGCAGAATTAAACAGAGGCAGAGTTAAACAGACATAAACATAGGCAAACAGGGTTGAACAGAGTTAAACAGACGCAAACAGAGGCAAACAGAGTTAAACAGACTTAAACAGAGGCGAACAGAGGGAAACAGATTTAAATAGAGTCAAACAGAGTTAAACAGAGGCAAACAGATGCAAACATAGTTAAACTAGTAAAACAGAGGCAAAAAGAGGCAAACAGAGTTAAACAGAGGCAAACAGATTTGAACAGAGTTAGACAGAGGCAAACAGTGTTAAACAGAGTTAAACAGAGGCAAACAGAGTTAAAACACAGTTGAACAGAGTTAAACAAAGGCAAACAGTGTTAAACAGAGTTAAACAGAGGCAAACAGAGTTAACCAGAGTTAAACAGAGTTAGACAGATGCAAACTGAGTTAAACAGCGTTAAACAGTGCTAAACAGTGGCAAATAGAGTTGAAAAGAGTTAAACAGAGTTAAACAGAGGGAAAAAGAGTTCAACAGATTTCGACAGAGTTAAACAGAGGCAAACAGAGTTAAACAGAGTTCAACAGAGTTACACAGGGTTCAACAGAGGCAAACAGAGTTAAGCAGATTTAAACAGAGGCAGAGTTAAACAGAGGCAAACAGAGTTAAACACAGTTGAACAGAGTTAAACAAAGGCAAACAGTGTTAAACAGAGTTAAACAGAGGCAAACAGAGTTAACCAGAGTTAAACAGAGTTAGACAGATGCAAACTGAGTTAAACAGCGTTAAACAGTGCTAAACAGTGGCAAATAGAGTTGAAAAGAGTTAAACAGAGTTAAACAGAGGGAAAAAGAGTTCAACAGATTTCGACAGAGTTAAACAGAGGCAAACAGAGTTAAACAGAGTTCAACAGAGTTACACAGGGTTCAACAGAGGCAAACAGAGTTAAGCAGATTTAAACAGAGGCAGAGTTGAACAGAGTAAACAGAGGAAAACAGAGTCAAACAGACTTAAAACAGAGGCAAGCAGAGTTAGGCAGAGGCAAACAGAGGCAACCATTGGAAAACCGATGTAAATAGAGGCAAATAGAGGCAAACAGAGTTAAAGAGAGGCAAACAGAGGAAAACAGTGTTAAAAAGAGGCAAACCGAGTTGAACAGGGTTTAACAGAGGCAAATATGGGCAAACAGAGATAAACAGAGTTAAACAGAGGCAAAAAGAGTTAAACACAGTTAAACAGAGTTAAACAGAGACAAACAGAGTTGAACAGAGTTAAACAGACGCAAACAGAGGCAAACAGAGTTAAACAGACTTAAACAGAGGCAAGCAGAGTTAAACAGAGGCAAACAGATGTAAGCAGATTGAAATAGAGGCAAACAGAGTTAAACGGAGGCAAACAGAGTTGAACAGAGTTAGACAGAGGCAAACAGAGTTAAACAAAGGCAAACAGTGTTAAACAGAGGCAAACAGAGTTAACCAGAGTTAAACAGAGTTAGACAGAGGCAAACTGAGTTAAACAGAGTTAAACGGAGCTAAACAGAGGCAAATAGAGTTAAACAGAGTTAAACAGAGGGAAACAGAGTTCAACAGAGTTATACAGAGTTAAAACAGAGGCAGAGTTAAACAGATTTAAACAGAGGCAAACAGAGTTGAACAGAGTAAACAGAGGAAAACAGAGTTAAACAGACTTAAACAGAGGCAAGCAGAGTTAGGAAGAGGCAAACAGAGGCAACCAGGAAAACAGATATAAATAGAGGCAAATAGAGGCAAGGAGAGGTAAACAGAGCCAAACAGAGGAAACCAGAGTAAAAGAGAGGCAAACCGAGTTGATCAGGGTTAAACAGAGGCAAATAGAGGCAAGCAGAAATAAACAGAGTTAAACAGAGGCAAGAAGAGTTAAACTGATTTAAACAGAGGCAAACAGTGTTAAACAGAGTTGAACAGAGGCAAACAGAGTTTAGCAGAGTTAAACAGAGTTAAACAGAGGCAGGCAGAGTTAAACAGAGGCAAACAGAGTTAAACAGAGTTAAACAGAGGCAAACAGAGTTGAACAGAGTTAAACAGAGGCAAACAGTTTTGAACAGAGTTAAACAGACGCAAACAGAGGTAAACAGAGTTAAACAGAGTTAAACAGAGGCAGGCAGAGTTAAACAGAGGCAAACAGAGTTAAACAGACATAAACAGAGGCAAACAGAGTTGAACAGAGTTAAACAGACACAAACAAAGGCAAACAGAGTTAAACAGAGTTAAACAGAGGCAAGCAGAGTTAAACAGAGGCAAACAGAGGTAAACAGATTTAAATAGAGTCAAACAGAGTTAAACAGAGGCAAACAGAGTTTCACAGAGTAAAGCAGAGGCAAACAGAGTTAAACAGAATTAAACAGATGCAAACATAGTTAAACAGAGGCAAACAGTGTTAAACAGAGTTAAACAGAGGCAAACAGAGTTGAAGAGAGTAAAACAGAGGCAAGCAGAGGCAAACAGAGTTAAACAGAGGCAAACAGAGGAAAGCAGAGTTAAACAGAGGCAAACCGAGTTGAACAGGGTTAAACAGAGGCAAATAGAGGCAAGCAGAGATAAACAGTTAAACAGAGGCAAAAAGAGTTAAACACAGTTAAACAGAGTTAAACAGAGGCAAACAGTGTTACACAGAGTTGATCAGAGGCAAACAGAGTTTAGCAGAGTTAAACAGAGTTACACAGAGGCAAACAGAGTTAAACAGTGTTAAACAGAGGCAAACAGAGTTAACCAGAGTTAAACAGAGTTAGACAGATGCAAACTGAGTTAAACAGCGTTACACAGTGCTAAACAGTGGCAAATAGAGTTGAAAAGAGTTAAACAGAGTTAAACAGAGGGAAAAAGAGTTCAACAGATTTCGACAGAGTTAAACAGAGGCAAACAGAGTTAAACAGAGTTCAACAGAGTTACACAGGGTTCAACAGAGGCAAACAGAGTTAAGCAGATTTAAACAGAGGCAGAGTTAAACAGAGGCAAACAGAGTTAAACACAGTTGAACAGAGTTAAACAAAGGCAAACAGTGTTAAACAGAGTTAAACAGAGGCAAACAGAGTTAACCAGAGTTAAACAGAGTTAGACAGATGCAAACTGAGTTAAACAGCGTTAAACAGTGCTAAACAGTGGCAAATAGAGTTGAAAAGAGTTAAACAGAGTTAAACAGAGGGAAAAAGAGTTCAACAGATTTCGACAGAGTTAAACAGAGGCAAACAGAGTTAAACAGAGTTCAACAGAGTTACACAGGGTTCAACAGAGGCAAACAGAGTTAAGCAGATTTAAAAAGAGGCAGAGTTGAACAGAGTAAACAGAGGAAAACAGAGTCAAACAGACTTAAACAGAGGCAAGCAGAGTTAGGCAGAGGCAAACAGAGGCAACCATTGGAAAACCGATGTAAATAGAGGCAAATAGAGGCAAACAGAGTTAAAGAGAGGCAAACAGAGGAAAACAGTGTTAAAGAGAGGCAAACCGAGTTGAACAGGGTTTAACAGAGGCAAATATGGGCAAACAGAGATAAACAGAGTTAAACAGAGGCAAAAAGAGTTAAACACAGTTAAACAGAGTTAAACAGAGACAAACAGAGTTGAACAGAGTTAAACAGACGCAACAGAGGCAAACAGAGTTAAACAGACTTAAACAGAGGCAAGCAGAGTTAAACAGAGGCAAACAGATGTAAGCAGATTGAAATAGAGGCAAACAGAGTTAAACGGAGGCAAACAGAGTTGAACAGAGTTAGACAGAGGCAAACAGAGTTAAACAGAGTTAAACAGATGCAAACAGATTTGAACAGAGTTAGACAGAGGCAAACAGAGTTAAACAAAGGCAAACAGTGTTAAACAGAGGCAAACAGAGTTAACCAGAGTTAAACAGAGTTAGACAGAGGCAAACTGAGTTAAACAGAGTTAAACGGAGCTAAACAGAGGCAAATAGAGTTAAACAGAGTTAAACAGAGGGAAACAGAGTTCAACAGAGTTATACAGAGTTAAACAGAGGCAGAGTTAAACAGATTTAAACAGAGGCAAACAGACTTGAACAGAGTAAACAGAGGAAAACAGAGTTAAACAGACTTAAACAGAGGCAAGCAGAGTTAGGAAGAGGCAAACAGAGGCAACCAGGAAAACAGATATAAATAGAGGCAAATAGAGGCAAAGAGAGGTAAACAGAGCCAAACAGAGGAAACCAGAGTAAAAGAGAGGCAAACCGAGTTGATCAGGGTTAAACAGAGGCAAATAGAGGCAAGCAGAAATAAACAGAGTTAAACAGAGGCAAGAAGAGTTAAACTGATTTAAACAGAGGCAAACAGTGTTAAACAGAGTTGAACAGAGGCAAACAGAGTTTAGCAGAGTTAAACAGAGTTAAACAGAGGCAGGCAGAGTTAAACAGAGGCAAACAGAGTTAAACAGAGTAAAACAGAGGCAAACAGAGTTGAACAGAGTTAAACAGAGGCATACAGTTCTGAACAGAGTTAAACAGACGCAAACAGAGACAAACAGAGTTAAACAGAGTTAAACAGAGGCAGGCAGAGTTAAACAGAGGCAAACAGAGTTAAACAGACATAAACAGAGGCAAACAGAGTTGAACAGAGTTAAACAGACACAAACAAAGGCAAACAGAGTTAAACAGAGTTAAACAGAGGCAAGCAGAGTTAAACAGAGGCAAACAGAGGTAAACAGATTTAAATAGAGTCAAACAGAGTTAAACAGAGGCAAACAGAATTTCACAGAGTAAAGCAGAGGCAAACAGAGTTAAACAGAATTAAACAGATGCAAACATAGTTAAACAGAGGCAAACAGTGTTAAACAGAGTTAAACAGAGGCAAACAGAGTTGAAGAGAGTAAAACAGAGGCAAGCAGAGGCAAACAGAGTTAAACAGAGGCAAACAGAGGAAAGCAGAGTTAAACAGAGGCAAACCGAGTTGAACAGGGTTAAACAGAGGCAAATAGAGGCAAGCAGAGATAAACAGTTAAACAGAGGCAAAAAGAGTTAAACACAGTTAAACAGAGTTAAACAGAGGCAAACAGTGTTACACAGAGTTGATCAGAGGCAAACAGAGTTTAGCAGAGTTAAACAGAGTTAAACAGAGGCAAACAGAGTTAAACAGTGTTAAACAGAGGCAAGCAGAGTTGAACAGAGTTGAACAGACGCAAATAGAGGCAAACAGAGTTGAACAGAGTTAAACAGAGGCAAACAGAGACAAAATGTGTTAAAGAGACTTAAAAGGATGTAAACAGATTTAAATAGAGGCAAACAGAGCTGAACAGAGTTAAGCAGAGGCAAACAGAGTTAAACAGATTTAAACAGAGGCAAACAGAGTTGAGCAGAGTTAAACAGAAGCAAACAGAGGCAAACAGAGTTAAATAGACTTAAACAGAGGCATGCAGAGTTAAGCAGAGGCCAACAGAGGTAAACAGAGTTAAATAGAGGCAAGCAGAGTTAAGGAGAGGCAAAAAAGTTTCACAGAGTAAAACAGAGGCAAACAAAGTTAAACAGAGTTATACAGAGGCAAACATAGTTAAACAGAGGCAAACAGAGTTTCACAGAGTAAAAAGAGGCAAAGAGATTTAAACAGATTTAAACAGAGCCAAACAGAGTTGAACAGAGTTACACAGAGGCAAACAGAGTTGAAAAGAGTTAAAAAGACGTAAACAGATTTATACAGAGGCGAACAGAGTGGAACAGAGTTAAACAGAGGCAAACAGAGGCAAACAGAGTTAAACAGAGTTAAACGGAGGCAAACAGAGTTAAACAGAGTTAAACAGAGGAAAATGGTGTTGAACAGAGTTAAACAGATGGAAACAGAGGCAAACAGAGATAAACAGACTTAAACAAAGGCAAGCAGAGTTAAACAGAGGCAAACAGAGGCAAGCAGATTTTCACAGAGTAAAACAGAGGCAAACAGAGTTAAACAGAGGCAAACAGAGGCAAACATAGTTGAACAGATAAAACAGAGGCAAACAGAGTGAAAGACAGGCAAACAGAGGTAAACAGAGTTAATTAAAGGCAAACAGAGTTGAACAGAGTTAAACAGAGTTAAACAGAGGCAAACAGAGTTAAACAGAGTGAAACAGAAGCAAACAGATTTTAACAGAGTTAAACAAAGGCAAACAGAATTAATCAGACTTAAGCAGAGGCAAGCAGAGTTAAACAGAGGCAAACAGAGGCAAACAGAGGTAAACAGGTTGAAATAGAGGCAAACAGAGTTAAACAGTGGCAAACAGAGTTTACAGCATAAAACAGTGGCAAACAGAGGCAAACAGAGTTTCACAGAGTAAAACAGAGGCAAACAGAGTTAAACAGAGTAAAACAGAGGCAAACATTTATAAACAGAGTGAAACAGATGCAAAAAGAGGCAAACAGAGTGAAGCACAGGAAAACAGAGTTAAACAGTGTTAAACAGAGGCAAACAGATTTGAACAGAGTTAAACAGAGGCAAACAGAGTTAAACAGAGGCAAACAGAGTTAAACAGGGTTAGACAGAGGCAAACAGAGTTAAACAGAGTTAAACGGAGTTAAACGGAGTCAAACAGATTTAAACAGAGTTAAACAGAGGCAAACAGAGTTAAATAGAGTCAAACAGAGGCAAACAGAGTTAAACAGAGGCAAACAGAGTTTCACAGACTAAAACAGAGGAAAAGACAGTTAAAAAGACGTAAACAGATTTAAACAGAGTCAAACAGAGTTGCACAGAATTAAACAGAGGCAAACAGAGGCAAACAGAGTGAAACAGAGTTGAACAGATGCAAACAGAGATTAGCAGAGTTAATCAGAGTTAAACAGACGTAACAGAGTTAAATAGATACAAACAGAGGTAAACAGAGTTAAAAGAGGCAAACAAAGATTCACAGAGTAAAACAGAGGCAAAC
Organism: Isurus oxyrinchus; assembly: GCA_026770705.1. Lineage (NCBI taxonomy): Eukaryota > Metazoa > Chordata > Chondrichthyes > Lamniformes > Lamnidae > Isurus > Isurus oxyrinchus. Next base: position 48,835 of record JANJGN010002106.1, read on the forward strand.
AGAGTTAAACAGAGTTAAACAGAGGCAAACATAGTTAAACAGACTAAAACAGAGTTAAACAGAGGCAAACAGAGTGAAACACAGGCAAACAGAGGTAAACAGAGTTAAGCAGAGGCAAACAGATTTGAACAGATTTAAACAGAAGCAAACATAGTTAAACAGAGTTAAAAAGAGTTCAACACAGTTAAGCAGAGGCAAAGAGTGTTAAACAGAGTTGAACAGAGGCAACCAGAGTTAAACAGAGTTAAACAGAGGCAGGCAGAGTTAAAACAGAGGCAGAGTTAAACAGACATAAACATAGGCAAACAGAGTTAAACAGACGCAAACAGAGGCAAACAGAGTTAAACAGACTTAAACAGAGGCGAACAGAGGGAAACAGATTTAAATAGCGTCAAACAGAGTTAAACAGAGGCAAACAGAGTTTCACAGAGTAAAGCAGAGGCAAACAGAGTTAAACAGAGTTAAACAGATGCAAACATAGTTAAACTAGTAAAACAGAGGCAAAAAGAGGCAAACAGAGTTAAACAGAGGCAAACAGATTTGAACAGAGTTAGACAGAGGCAAACAGTGTTAAACAGAGTTAAACAGAGGCAAACAGAGTTAAACACAGTTGAACAGAGTTAAACAAAGGCAAACAGTGTCAAACAGAGGCAAACAGAGGCAAACAGAGTTTAGCAGAGTTAAACAGAGTTAGACAGATGCAAACTGAGTTAAACAGAGTTAAACGGTGCTAAACAGTGGCAAATAGAGTTGAAAAAAGTTAAACAGAGTTAAACAGAGGGAAAAAGAGTTCAACAGATTTCGACAGAGTTAAACAGAGGCAAACAGAGTTAAACAGAGTTAAACAGAGGCAAACAGAGTTACACAGGGTTAGACAGAGGCAAACAGAGTTAAACAGAGTTAAACGGAGTTAAACAGAGTCAAACAGATTTAAACAGAGTTAAACAGAGGCAAACAGAGTTAAATAGAGTCAAACAGAGGCAAACAGTTTTAAACAGAGGCAAACAGAGTTTCACAGACTAAAACAGAGATTAGCAGAGTTAATCAGAGTTAAACAGAGGTAACAGAGTTAAATAGATACAAACAGAGGTAAACAGAGTTAAAAGAGGCAAACAAAGATTCACAGTGTAAAACAGAGGCAAACAGAGTTAAACAGAGTTAAACAGAGGCAAACATAGTTAAACAGACTAAAACAGAGTTATACAGAGGCAAACAGAGTGAAACACAGGCAAACAGAGGTAAACAGAGTTAAGCAGAGGCAAACAGATTTGAACAGATTTAAACAGAAGCAAACATAGTTAAACAGAGTTAAAAAGAGTTAAACACAGTTAAGCAGAGGCAAAGAGTGTTAAACAGAGTTGAACAGAGGCAACCAGACTTAAACAGAGTTAAACAGAGGCAGGCAGAGTTAAACAGAGGCAGAGTTAAACAGACATAAACATAGGCAAACAGTGTTGAACAGAGTTAAACAGACGCAAACAGAGGCAAACAGAGTTAAACAGACTTAAACAGAGGCGAACAGAGGGAAACAGATTTAAATAGAGTCAAACAGAGTTAAACAGAGGCAAACAGATGCAAACATAGTTAAACTAGTAAAACAGAGGCAAAAAGAGGCAAACAGAGTTAAACAGAGGCAAACAGATTTGAACAGAGTTAGACAGAGGCAAACAGTGTTAAACAGAGTTAAACAGAGGCAAACAGAGTTAAACACAGTTGAACAGAGTTAAACAAAGGCAAACAGTGTTAAACAGAGTTAAACAGAGGCAAACAGAGTTAACCAGAGTTAAACAGAGTTAGACAGATGCAAACTGAGTTAAACAGCGTTAAACAGTGCTAAACAGTGGCAAATAGAGTTGAAAAGAGTTAAACAGAGTTAAACAGAGGGAAAAAGAGTTCAACAGATTTCGACAGAGTTAAACAGAGGCAAACAGAGTTAAACAGAGTTCAACAGAGTTACACAGGGTTCAACAGAGGCAAACAGAGTTAAGCAGATTTAAACAGAGGCAGAGTTAAACAGAGGCAAACAGAGTTAAACACAGTTGAACAGAGTTAAACAAAGGCAAACAGTGTTAAACAGAGTTAAACAGAGGCAAACAGAGTTAACCAGAGTTAAACAGAGTTAGACAGATGCAAACATAGTTAAACAGAGTTAAAAAGAGTTAAACACAGTTAAGCAGAGGCAAAGAGTGTTAAACAGAGTTGAACAGAGGCAACCAGAGTAAAACAGAGTTAAACAGAGGCAGGCAGAGTTAAACAGAGGCAGAGTTAAACAGACATAAACATAGGCAAACAGAGTTGAACAGAGTTAAACAGACGCAAACAGAGGCAAACAGAGTTAAACAGACTTAAACAGAGGCGAACAGAGGGAAACAGATTTAAATAGCGTCAAACAGAGTTAAACAGAGGCAAACAGATTTGAACAGAGTTAGACAGAGGCAAACAGTGTTAAACAGAGTTAAACAGAGGCAAACAGAGTTAAACACAGTTGAACAGAGTTAAACAAAGGCAAACAGTGTTAAACAGAGTTAAACAGAGGCAAACAGAGTTAACCAGAGTTAAACAGAGTTAGACAGATGCAAACTGAGTTAAACAGCGTTAAACAGTGCTAAACAGTGGCAAATAGAGTTGAAAAGAGTTAAACAGAGTTAAACAGAGGGAAAAAGAGTTCAACAGATTTCGACAGAGTTAAACAGAGGCAAACAGAGTTAAACAGAGTTCAACAGAGTTACACAGGGTTCAACAGAGGCAAACAGAGTTAAGCAGATTTAAACAGAGGCAGAGTTAAACAGAGGCAAACAGAGTTAAACACAGTTGAACAGAGTTAAACAAAGGCAAACAGTGTTAAACAGAGTTAAACAGAGGCAAACAGAGTTAACCAGAGTTAAACAGAGTTAGACAGATGCAAACATAGTTAAACAGAGTTAAAAAGAGTTAAACACAGTTAAGCAGAGGCAAAGAGTGTTAAACAGAGTTGAACAGAGGCAACCAGAGTTAAACAGAGTTAAACAGAGGCAGGCAGAGTTAAACAGAGGCAGAGTTAAACAGACATAAACATAGGCAAACAGAGTTGAACAGAGTTAAACAGACGCAAACAGAGGCAAACAGAGTTAAACAGACTTAAACAGAGGCGAACAGAGGGAAACAGATTTAAATAGCGTCAAACAGAGTTAAACAGAGGCAAACAGAGTTTCACAGAGTAAAGCAGAGGCAAACAGAGTTAAACAGAGTTAAACAGATGCAAACATAGTTAAACTAGTAAAACAGAGGCAAAAAGAGGCAAACAGTGTTAAACAGAGTTAAACAGAGGCAAACAGAGTTAAACACAGTTGAACAGAGTTAAACAAAGGCAAACAGTGTCAAACAGAGGCAAACAGAGGCAAACAGAGTTTAGCAGAGTTAAACAGAGTTAGACAGATGCAAACTGAGTTAAACAGAGTTAAACGGTGCTAAACAGTGGCAAATAGAGTTGAAAAGAGTTAAACAGAGTTAAACAGAGGGAAAAAGAGTTCAACAGATTTCGACAGAGTTAAACAGAGGCAAACAGAGTTAAACAGAGTTAAACAGAGGCAAACAGAGTTACACAGGGTTAGACAGAGGCAAACAGAGTTAAACAGAGTTAAACAGAGTCAAACAGATTTAAACAGAGTTAAACAGAGGCAAACAGAGTTAAATAGAGTCAAACAGAGGCAAACAGAGTTAAACAGAGGCAAACATAGTTAAACAGAGGCAAACAGTGTTAAACAGAGTTAAACAGAGGCAAACAGAGTTGAAGAGAGTAAAACAGAGGCAAGCAGAGGCAAACAGAGTTAAACAGAGGCAAACAGAGGAAAGCAGAGTTAAACAGAGGCAAACCGAGTTGAACAGGGTTAAACAGAGGCAAATAGAGGCAAGCAGAGATAAACAGTTAAACAGAGGCAAAAAGAGTTAAACACAGTTAAACAGAGTTAAACAGAGGCAAACAGTGTTACACAGAGTTGATCAGAGGCAAACAGAGTTTAGCAGAGTTAAACAGAGTTAAACAGAGGCAAACAGAGTTAAACAGTGTTAAACAGAGGCAAGCAGAGTTGAACAGAGTTGAACAGACGCAAACAGAGGCAAACAGAGTTGAACAGAGTTAAACAGAGGCAAACAGAGACAAAATGTGTTAAAGAGACTTAAAAGGATGTAAACAGATTTAAACAGAGGCAAACAGAGCTGAACAGAGTTAAGCAGAGGCAAACAGAGTTAAACAGATTTAAACAGAGGCAAACAGAGTTGAGCAGAGTTAAACAGAAGCAAACAGAGGCAAACAGAGTTAAATAGACTTAAACAGAGGCATGCAGAGTTAAGCAGAGGCCAACAGAGGTAAACAGAGTTAAATAGAGGCAAGCAGAGTTAAGCAGAGGCAAAAAAGTTTCACAGAGTAAAACAGAGGCAAACAAAGTTAAACAGAGTTATACAGAGGCAAACATAGTTAAACAGAGGCAAACAGAGTTTCACAGAGTAAAAAGAGGCAAAGAGATTTAAACAGATTTAAACAGAGGCAAACAGAGTTAAACAGAGTTAAACAGATGCAAACAGATTTGAACAGAGTTAGACAGAGGCAAACAGAGTTAAACAAAGGCAAACAGTGTTAAACAGAGGCAAACAGAGTTAACCAGAGTTAAACAGAGTTAGACAGAGGCAAACTGAGTTAAACAGAGTTAAACGGAGCTAAACAGAGGCAAATAGAGTTAAACAGAGTTAAACAGAGGGAAACAGAGTTCAACAGAGTTATACAGAGTTAAACAGAGGCAGAGTTAAACAGATTTAAACAGAGGCAAACAGAGTTGAACAGAGGAAACAGAGGAAAACAGAGTTAAACAGACTTAAACAGAGGCAAGCAGAGTTAGGAAGAGGCAAACAGAGGCAACCAGGAAAACAGATATAAATAGAGGCAAATAGAGGCAAAGAGAGGTAAACAGAGCCAAACAGAGGAAACCAGAGTAAAAGAGAGGCAAACCGAGTTGATCAGGGTTAAACAGAGGCAAATAGAGGCAAGCAGAAATAAACAGAGTTAAACAGAGGCAAGAAGAGTTAAACTGATTTAAACAGAGGCAAACAGTGTTAAACAGAGTTGAACAGAGGCAAACAGAGTTTAGCAGAGTTAAACAGAGTTAAACAGAGGCAGGCAGAGTTAAACAGAGGCAAACAGAGTTAAACAGAGTTAAACAGAGGCAAACAGAGTTGAACAGAGTTAAACAGAGGCAAACAGTTTTGAACAGAGTTAAACAGACGCAAACAGAGACAAACAGAGTTAAACAGAGTTAAACAGAGGCAGGCAGAGTTAAACAGAGGCAAACAGAGTTAAACAGACATAAACAGAGGCAAACAGAGTTGAACAGAGTTAAACAGACACAAACAAAGGCAAACAGAGTTAAACAGAGTTAAACAGAGGCAAGCAGAGTTAAACAGAGGCAAACAGAGGTAAACAGATTTAAATAGAGTCAAACAGAGTTAAACAGAGGCAAACAGAGTTTCACAGAGTAAAGCAGAGGCAAACAGAGTTAAACAGAATTAAACAGATGCAAACATAGTTAAACAGAGGCAAACAGTGTTAAACAGAGTTAAACAGAGGCAAACAGAGTTGAAGAGAGTAAAACAGAGGCAAGCAGAGGCAAACAGAGTTAAACAGAGGCAAACAGAGGAAAGCAGAGTTAAACAGAGGCAAACCGAGTTGAACAGGGTTAAACAGAGGCAAATAGAGGCAAGCAGAGATAAACAGTTAAACAGAGGCAAAAAGAGTTAAACACAGTTAAACAGAGTTAAACAGAGGCAAACAGTGTTACACAGAGTTGATCAGAGGCAAACAGAGTTTAGCAGAGTTAAACAGAGTTAAACAGAGGCAAACAGAGTTGCACAGAATTAAACAGAGGCAAACAGAGGCAAACAGAGTGAAACAGAGTTGAACAGATGCAAACAGAGATTAGCAGAGTTAATCAGAGTTAAACAGAGGTAACAGAGTTAAATAGATACAAACAGAGGTAAACAGAGTTAAAAGAGGCAAACAAAGATTCACAGTGTAAAACAGAGGCAAACAGAGTTAAACAGAGTTAAACAGAGGCAAACATAGTTAAACAGACTAAAACAGAGTTATACAGAGGCAAACAGAGTGAAACACAGGCAAACAGAGGTAAACAGAGTTAAGCAGAGGCAAACAGATTTGAACAGATTTAAACAGAAGCAAACATAGTTAAACAGAGTTAAAAAGAGTTAAACACAGTTAACCAGAGGCAAAGAGTGTTAAACAGAGTTGAACAGAGGCAACCAGACTTAAACAGAGTTAAACAGATGCAGGCAGAGTTAAACAGAGGCAGAGTTAAACAGACATAAACATAGGCAAACAGTGTTGAACAGAGTTAAACAGACGCAAACAGAGGCAAACAGAGTTAAACAGACTTAAACAGAGGCGAACAGAGGGAAACAGATTTAAATAGAGTCAAACAGAGTTAAACAGAGGCAAACAGATGCAAACATAGTTAAACTAGTAAAACAGAGGCAAAAAGAGGCAAACAGAGTTAAACAGAGGCAAACAGATTTGAACAGAGTTAGACAGAGGCAAACAGTGTTAAACAGAGTTAAACAGAGGCAAACAGAGTTAAACACAGTTGAACAGAGTTAAACAAAGGCAAACAGTGTTAAACAGAGTTAAACAGAGGCAAACAGAGTTAACCAGAGTTAAACAGAGTTAGACAGATGCAAACTGAGTTAAACAGCGTTAAACAGTGCTAAACAGTGGCAAATAGAGTTGAAAAGAGTTAAACAGAGTTAAACAGAGGGAAAAAGAGTTCAACAGATTTCGACAGAGTTAAACAGAGGCAAACAGAGTTAAACAGAGTTCAACAGAGTTACACAGGGTTCAACAGAGGCAAACAGAGTTAAGCAGATTTAAACAGAGGCAGAGTTAAACAGAGGCAAACAGAGTTAAACACAGTTGAACAGAGTTAAACAAAGGCAAACAGTGTTAAACAGAGTTAAACAGAGGCAAACAGAGTGAAACAGAGTTGAACAGATGCAAACAGAGATTAGCAGAGTTAATGAGAGTTAAACAGACGTAACAGAGTTAAATAGATACAAACAGAGGTAAACAGAGTTAAAAGAGGCAAACAGAGATTCACAGAGTAAAACAGAGGCAAACAGAGTTAAACAGAGGCAAACATAGTTAAACAGACTAAAACAGAGTTAAACAGAGGCAAACAGAGTGAAACACAGGCAAACAGAGGTAAACAGAGTTAAGCACAGGCAAACAGATTTGAACAGATTTAAACAGAAGCAAACATAGTTAAACAGAGTTAAAAAGAGTTAAACACAGTTAAGCAGAGGCAAAGAGTGTTAAACAGAGTTGAACAGAGGCAACCAGAGTTAAACAGAGTTAAACAGAGGCAGGCAGAGTTAAACAGAGGCAGAGTTAAACAGACATAAACATAGGCAAACAGAGTTGAACAGAGTTAAACAGATGCAAACAGAGGCAAACAGAGTTAAACAGACTTAAACAGAGGCGAACAGAGGGAAACAGATTTAAATAGAGTCAAACAGAGTTAAACAGAGGCAAACAGAGTTTCACAGAGTAAAGCAGAGGCAAACAGAGTTAAACAGAGTTAAACAGATGCAAACATAGTTAAACTAGTAAAACAGAGGCAAAAAGAGGCAAACAGAGTTAAACAGAGGCAAACAGATTTGAACAGAGTTAGACAGAGGCAAACAGTGTTAAACAGAGTTAAACAGAGGCAAACAGAGTTAAACACAGTTGAACAGAGTTAAACAAAGGCAAACAGTGTCAAACAGAGGCAAACAGAGGCAAACAGAGTTTAGCAGAGTTAAACAGAGTTAGACAGATGCAAACTGAGTTAAACAGAGTTAAACGGTGCTAAACAGTGGCAAATAGAGTTGAAAAGAGTTAAACAGAGTTAAACAGAGGGAAAAAGAGTTCAACAGATTTCGACAGAGTTAAACAGAGGCAAACAGAGTTAAACAGAGTTAAACAGAGGCAAACAGAGTTACACAGGGTTAGACAGAGGCAAACAGAGTTAAACAGAGTTAAACAGAGTCAAACAGAGGCAAACAGAGTTAAATAGAGTCAAACAGAGGCAAACAGAGTTAAACAGAGGCAAACATAGTTAAACAGAGGCAAACAGTGTTAAACAGAGTTAAACAGAGGCAAACAGAGTTGAAGAGAGTAAAACAGAGGCAAGCAGAGGCAAACAGAGTTAAACAGAGGCAAACAGAGGAAAGCAGAGTTAAACAAAGGCAAACAGTGTTAAACAGAGTTAAACAGAGGCAAACAGAGTTAACCAGAGTTAAACAGAGTTAGACAGATGCAAACATAGTTAAACAGAGTTAAAAAGAGTTAAACACAGTTAAGCAGAGGCAAAGAGTGTTAAACAGAGTTGAACAGAGGCAACCAGAGTTAAACAGAGTTAAACAGAGGCAGGCAGAGTTAAACAGAGGCAGAGTTAAACAGACATAAACATAGGCAAACAGAGTTGAACAGAGTTAAACAGACGCAAACAGAGGCAAACAGAGTTAAACAGACTTAAACAGAGGCGAACAGAGGGAAACAGATTTAAATAGCGTCAAACAGAGTTAAACAGAGGCAAACAGAGTTTCACAGAGTAAAGCAGAGGCAAACAGAGTTAAACAGAGTTAAACAGATGCAAACATAGTTAAACTAGTAAAACAGAGGCAAAAAGAGGCAAACAGAGTTAAACAGAGGCAAACAGATTTGAACAGAGTTAGACAGAGGCAAACAGTGTTAAACAGAGTTAAACAGAGGCAAACAGAGTTAAACACAGTTGAACAGAGTTAAACAAAGGCAAACAGTGTCAAACAGAGGCAAACAGAGGCAAACAGAGTTTAGCAGAGTTAAACAGAGTTAGACAGATGCAAACTGAGTTAAACAGAGTTAAACGGTGCTAAACAGTGGCAAATAGAGTTGAAAAGAGTTAAACAGAGTTAAACAGAGGGAAAAAGAGTTCAACAGATTTCGACAGAGTTAAACAGAGGCAAACAGAGTTAAACAGAGTTAAACAGAGGCAAACAGAGTTACACAGGGTTAGACAGAGGCAAACAGAGTTAAACAGAGTTAAACAGAGTCAAACAGATTTAAACAGAGTTAAACAGAGGCAAACAGAGTTAAATAGAGTCAAACAGAGGCAAACAGAGTTAAACAGAGGCAAACATAGTTAAACAGAGGCAAACAGTGTTAAACAGAGTTAAACAGAGGCAAACAGAGTTGAAGAGAGTAAAACAGAGGCAAGCAGAGGCAAACAGAGTTAAACAGAGGCAAACAGAGGAAAGCAGAGTTAAACAGAGGCAAACCGAGTTGAACAGGGTTAAACAGAGGCAAATAGAGGCAAGCAGAGATAAACAGTTAAACAGAGGCAAAAAGAGTTAAACACAGTTAAACAGAGTTAAACAGAGGCAAACAGTGTTACACAGAGTTGATCAGAGGCAAACAGAGTTTAGCAGAGTTAAACAGAGTTAAACAGAGGCAAACAGAGTTAAACAGTGTTAAACAGAGGCAAGCAGAGTTGAACAGAGTTGAACAGACGCAAACAGAGGCAAACAGAGTTGAACAGAGTTAAACAGAGGCAAACAGAGACAAAATGTGTTAAAGAGACTTAAAAGGATGTAAACAGATTTAAACAGAGGCAAACAGAGCTGAACAGAGTTAAGCAGAGGCAAACAGAGTTAAACAGATTTAAACAGAGGCAAACAGAGTTGAGCAGAGTTAAACAGAAGCAAACAGAGGCAAACAGAGTTAAATAGACTTAAACAGAGGCATGCAGAGTTAAGCAGAGGCCAACAGAGGTAAACAGAGTTAAATAGAGGCAAGCAGAGTTAAGCAGAGGCAAAAAAGTTTCACAGAGTAAAACAGAGGCAAACAAAGTTAAACAGAGTTATACAGAGGCAAACATAGTTAAACAGAGGCAAACAGAGTTTCACAGAGTAAAAAGAGGCAAAGAGATTTAAACAGATTTAAACAGAGGCAAACAGAGTTAAACAGAGTTAAACAGATGCAAACAGATTTGAACAGAGTTAGACAGAGGCAAACAGAGTTAAACAAAGGCAAACAGTGTTAAACAGAGGCAAACAGAGTTAACCAGAGTTAAACAGAGTTAGACAGAGGCAAACTGAGTTAAACAGAGTTAAACGGAGCTAAACAGAGGCAAATAGAGTTAAACAGAGTTAAACAGAGGGAAACAGAGTTCAACAGAGTTATACAGAGTTAAACAGAGGCAGAGTTAAACAGATTTAAACAGAGGCAAACAGAGTTGAACAGAGGAAACAGAGGAAAACAGAGTTAAACAGACTTAAACAGAGGCAAGCAGAGTTAGGAAGAGGCAAACAGAGGCAACCAGGAAAACAGATATAAATAGAGGCAAATAGAGGCAAAGAGAGGTAAACAGAGCCAAACAGAGGAAACCAGAGTAAAAGAGAGGCAAACCGAGTTGATCAGGGTTAAACAGAGGCAAATAGAGGCAAGCAGAAATAAACAGAGTTAAACAGAGGCAAGAAGAGTTAAACTGATTTAAACAGAGGCAAACAGTGTTAAACAGAGTTGAACAGAGGCAAACAGAGTTTAGCAGAGTTAAACAGAGTTAAACAGAGGCAGGCAGAGTTAAACAGAGGCAAACAGAGTTAAACAGAGTTAAACAGAGGCAAACAGAGTTGAACAGAGTTAAACAGAGGCAAACAGTTTTGAACAGAGTTAAACAGACGCAAACAGAGACAAACAGAGTTAAACAGAGTTAAACAGAGGCAGGCAGAGTTAAACAGAGGCAAACAGAGTTAAACAGACATAAACAGAGGCAAACAGAGTTGAACAGAGTTAAACAGACACAAACAAAGGCAAACAGAGTTAAACAGAGTTAAACAGAGGCAAGCAGAGTTAAACAGAGGCAAACAGAGGTAAACAGATTTAAATAGAGTCAAACAGAGTTAAACAGAGGCAAACAGAGTTTCACAGAGTAAAGCAGAGGCAAACAGAGTTAAACAGAATTAAACAGATGCAAACATAGTTAAACAGAGGCAAACAGTGTTAAACAGAGTTAAACAGAGGCAAACAGAGTTGAAGAGAGTAAAACAGAGGCAAGCAGAGGCAAACAGAGTTAAACAGAGGCAAACAGAGGAAAGCAGAGTTAAACAGAGGCAAACCGAGTTGAACAGGGTTAAACAGAGGCAAATAGAGGCAAGCAGAGATAAACAGTTAAACAGAGGCAAAAAGAGTTAAACACAGTTAAACAGAGTTAAACAGAGGCAAACAGTGTTACACAGAGTTGATCAGAGGCAAACAGAGTTTAGCAGAGTTAAACAGAGTTAAACAGAGGCAAACAGAGTTGCACAGAATTAAACAGAGGCAAACAGAGGCAAACAGAGTGAAACAGAGTTGAACAGATGCAAACAGAGATTAGCAGAGTTAATCAGAGTTAAACAGAGGTAACAGAGTTAAATAGATACAAACAGAGGTAAACAGAGTTAAAAGAGGCAAACAAAGATTCACAGTGTAAAACAGAGGCAAACAGAGTTAAACAGAGGTAAACAGAGGCAAACATAGTTAAACAGACTAAAACAGAGTTATACAGAGGCAAACAGAGTGAAACACAGGCAAACAGAGGTAAACAGAGTTAAGCAGAGGCAAACAGATTTGAACAGATTTAAACAGAAGCAAACATAGTTAAACAGAGTTAAAAAGAGTTAAACACAGTTAACCAGAGGCAAAGAGTGTTAAACAGAGTTGAACAGAGGCAACCAGACTTAAACAGAGTTAAACAGAGGCAGGCAGAGTTAAACAGAGGCAGAGTTAAACAGACATAAACATAGGCAAACAGTGTTGAACAGAGTTAAACAGACGCAAACAGAGGCAAACAGAGTTAAACAGACTTAAACAGAGGCGAACAGAGGGAAACAGATTTAAATAGAGTCAAACAGAGTTAAACAGAGGCAAACAGATGCAAACATAGTTAAACTAGTAAAACAGAGGCAAAAAGAGGCAAACAGAGTTAAACAGAGGCAAACAGATTTGAACAGAGTTAGACAGAGGCAAACAGTGTTAAACAGAGTTAAACAGAGGCAAACAGAGTTAAACACAGTTGAACAGAGTTAAACAAAGGCAAACAGTGTTAAACAGAGTTAAACAGAGGCAAACAGAGTTAACCAGAGTTAAACAGAGTTAGACAGATGCAAACTGAGTTAAACAGCGTTAAACAGTGCTAAACAGTGGCAAATAGAGTTGAAAAGAGTTAAACAGAGTTAAACAGAGGGAAAAAGAGTTCAACAGATTTCGACAGAGTTAAACAGAGGCAAACAGAGTTAAACAGTGTTCAACAGAGTTACACAGGGTTCAACAGAGGCAAACAGAGTTAAGCAGATTTAAACAGAGGCAGAGTTAAACAGAGGCAAACAGAGTTAAACACAGTTGAACAGAGTTAAACAAAGGCAAACAGTGTTAAACAGAGTTAAACAGAGGCAAACAGAGTTAACCAGAGTTAAACAGAGTTAGACAGATGCAAACATAGTTAAACAGAGTTAAAAAGAGTTAAACACAGTTAAGCAGAGGCAAAGAGTGTTAAACAGAGTTGAACAGAGGCAACCAGAGTTAAACAGAGTTAAACAGAGGCAGGCAGAGTTAAACAGAGGCAGAGTTAAACAGACATAAACATAGGCAAACAGAGTTGAACAGAGTTAAACAGACGCAAACAGAGGCAAACAGAGTTAAACAGACTTAAACAGAGGCGAACAGAGGGAAACAGATTTAAATAGCGTCAAACAGAGTTAAACAGAGGCAAACAGAGTTTCACAGAGTAAAGCAGAGGCAAACAGAGTTAAACAGAGTTAAACAGATGCAAACATAGTTAAACTAGTAAAACAGAGGCAAAAAGAGGCAAACAGAGTTAAACAGAGGCAAACAGATTTGAACAGAGTTAGACAGAGGCAAACAGTGTTAAACAGAGTTAAACAGAGGCAAACAGAGTTTCACAGAGTAAAGCAGAGGCAAACAGAGTTAAACAGAATTAAACAGATGCAAACATAGTTAAACAGAGGCAAACAGTGTTAAACAGAGTTAAACAGAGGCAAACAGAGTTGAAGAGAGTAAAACAGAGGCAAGCAGAGGCAAACAGAGTTAAACAGAGGCAAACAGAGGAAAGCAGAGTTAAACAGAGGCAAACCGAGTTGAACAGGGTTAAACAGAGGCAAATAGAGGCAAGCAGAGATAAACAGTTAAACAGAGGCAAAAAGAGTTAAACACAGTTAAACAGAGTTAAACAGAGGCAAACAGTGTTACACAGAGTTGATCAGAGGCAAACAGAGTTTAGCAGAGTTAAACAGAGTTAAACAGAGGCAAACAGAGTTGCACAGAATTAAACAGAGGCAAACAGAGGCAAACAGAGTGAAACAGAGTTGAACAGATGCAAACAGAGATTAGCAGAGTTAATCAGAGTTAAACAGAGGTAACAGAGTTAAATAGATACAAACAGAGGTAAACAGAGTTAAAAGAGGCAAACAGAGATTCACAGTGTAAAACAGAGGCAAACAGAGTTAAACAGAGGTAAACAGAGGCAAACATAGTTAAACAGACTAAAACAGAGTTATACAGAGGCAAACAGAGTGAAACACAGGCAAACAGAGGTAAACAGAGTTAAGCAGAGGCAAACAGATTTGAACAGATTTAAACAGAAGCAAACATAGTTAAACAGAGTTAAAAAGAGTTAAACACAGTTAACCAGAGGCAAAGAGTGTTAAACAGAGTTGAACAGAGGCAACCAGACTTAAACAGAGTTAAACAGAGGCAGGCAGAGTTAAACAGAGGCAGAGTTAAACAGACATAAACATAGGCAAACAGTGTTGAACAGAGTTAAACAGACGCAAACAGAGGCAAACAGAGTTAAACAGACTTAAACAGAGGCGAACAGAGGGAAACAGATTTAAATAGAGTCAAACAGAGTTAAACAGAGGCAAACAGATGCAAACATAGTTAAACTAGTAAAACAGAGGCAAAAAGAGGCAAACAGAGTTAAACAGAGGCAAACAGATTTGAACAGAGTTAGACAGAGGCAAACAGTGTTAAACAGAGTTAAACAGAGGCAAACAGAGTTAAACAAGTTGAACAGAGTTAAACAAAGGCAAACAGTGTTAAACAGAGTTAAACAGAGGCAAACAGAGTTAACCAGAGTTAAACAGAGTTAGACAGATGCAAACTGAGTTAAACAGCGTTAAACAGTGCTAAACAGTGGCAAATAGAGTTGAAAAGAGTTAAACAGAGTTAAACAGAGGGAAAAAGAGTTCAACAGATTTCGACAGAGTTAAACAGAGGCAAACAGAGTTAAACAGTGTTCAACAGAGTTACACAGGGTTCAACAGAGGCAAACAGAGTTAAGCAGATTTAAACAGAGGCAGAGTTAAACAGAGGCAAACAGAGTTAAACACAGTTGAACAGAGTTAAACAAAGGCAAACAGTGTTAAACAGAGTTAAACAGAGGCAAACAGAGTTAACCAGAGTTAAACAGAGTTAGACAGATGCAAACATAGTTAAACAGAGTTAAAAAGAGTTAAACACAGTTAAGCAGAGGCAAAGAGTGTTAAACAGAGTTGAACAGAGGCAACCAGAGTTAAACAGAGTTAAACAGAGGCAGGCAGAGTTAAACAGAGGCAGAGTTAAACAGACATAAACATAGGCAAACAGAGTTGAACAGAGTTAAACAGACGCAAACAGAGGCAAACAGAGTTAAACAGACTTAAACAGAGGCGAACAGAGGGAAACAGATTTAAATAGCGTCAAACAGAGTTAAACAGAGGCAAACAGAGTTTCACAGAGTAAAGCAGAGGCAAACAGAGTTAAACAGAGTTAAACAGATGCAAACATAGTTAAACTAGTAAAACAGAGGCAAAAAGAGGCAAACAGAGTTAAACAGAGGCAAACAGATTTGAACAGAGTTAGACAGAGGCAAACAGTGTTAAACAGAGTTAAACAGAGGCAAACAGAGTTAAACACAGTTGAACAGAGTTAAACAAAGGCAAACAGTGTCAAACAGAGGCAAACAGAGGCAAACAGAGTTTAGCAGAGTTAAACAGAGTTAGACAGATGCAAACTGAGTTAAACAGAGTTAAACGGTGCTAAACAGTGGCAAATAGAGTTGAAAAGAGTTAAACAGAGTTAAACAGAGGGAAAAAGAGTTCAACAGATTTCGACAGAGTTAAACAGAGGCAAACAGAGTTAAACAGAGTTAAACAGAGGCAAACAGAGTTACACAGGGTTAGACAGAGGCAAACAGAGTTAAACAGAGTTAAACAGAGTCAAACAGAGGCAAACAGAGTTAAATAGAGTCAAACAGAGGCAAACAGAGTTAAACAGAGGCAAACATAGTTAAACAGAGGCAAACAGTGTTAAACAGAGTTAAACAGAGGCAAACAGAGTTGAAGAGAGTAAAACAGAGGCAAGCAGAGGCAAACAGAGTTAAACAGAGGCAAACAGAGGAAAGCAGAGTTAAACAGAGGCAAACCGAGTTGAACAGGGTTAAACAGAGGCAAATAGAGGCAAGCAGAGATAAACAGTTAAACAGAGGCAAAAAGAGTTAAACACAGTTAAACAGAGTTAAACAGAGGCAAACAGTGTTACACAGAGTTGATCAGAGGCAAACAGAGTTTAGCAGAGTTAAACAGAGTTAAACAGAGGCAAACAGAGTTAAACAGTGTTAAACAGAGGCAAGCAGAGTTGAACAGAGTTGAACAGACGCAAACAGAGGCAAACAGAGTTGAACAGAGTTAAACAGAGGCAAACAGAGACAAAATGTGTTAAAGAGACTTAAAAGGATGTAAACAGATTTAAACAGAGGCAAACAGAGCTGAACAGAGTTAAGCAGAGGCAAACAGAGTTAAACAGATTTAAACAGAGGCAAACAGAGTTGAGCAGAGTTAAACAGAAGCAAACAGAGGCAAACAGAGTTAAATAGACTTAAACAGAGGCATGCAGAGTTAAGCAGAGGCCAACAGAGGTAAACAGAGTTAAATAGAGGCAAGCAGAGTTAAGCAGAGGCAAAAACGTTTCACAGAGTAAAACAGAGGCAAACAAAGTTAAACAGAGTTATACAGAGGCAAACATAGTTAAACAGAGGCAAACAGAGTTTCACAGAGTAAAAAGAGGCAAAGAGATTTAAACAGATTTAAACAGAGGCAAACAGAGTTAAACAGAGTTAAACAGATGCAAACAGATTTGAACAGAGTTAGACAGAGGCAAACAGAGTTAAACAAAGGCAAACAGTGTTAAACAGAGGCAAACAGAGTTAACCAGAGTTAAACAGAGTTAGACAGAGGCAAACTGAGTTAAACAGAGTTAAACGGAGCTAAACAGAGGCAAATAGAGTTAAACAGAGTTAAACAGAGGGAAACAGAGTTCAACAGAGTTATACAGAGTTAAACAGAGGCAGAGTTAAACAGATTTAAACAGAGGCAAACAGAGTTGAACAGAGTAAACAGAGGAAAACAGAGTTAAACAGACTTAAACAGAAGCAAGCAGAGTTAGGAAGAGGCAAACAGAGGCAACCAGGAAAACAGATATAAATAGAGGCAAATAGAGGCAAAGAGAGGTAAACAGAGCCAAACAGAGGAAACCAGAGTAAAAGAGAGGCAAACCGAGTTGATCAGGGTTAAACAGAGGCAAATAGAGGCAAGCAGAAATAAACAGAGTTAAACAGAGGCAAGAAGAGTTAAACTGATTTAAACAGAGGCAAACAGTGTTAAACAGAGTTGAACAGAGGCAAACAGAGTTTAGCAGAGTTAAACAGAGTTAAACAGAGGCAGGCAGAGTTAAACAGAGGCAAACAGAGTTAAACAGAGTTAAACAGAGGCAAACAGAGTTTAACAGAGTTAAACAGAGGCAAACAGTTTTGAACAGAGTTAAACAGACGCAAACAGAGACAAACAGAGTTAAACAGAGTTAAACAGAGGCAGGCAGAGTTAAACAGAGGCAAACAGAGTTAAACAGACATAAACAGAGGCAAACAGAGTTGAACAGAGTTAAACAGACACAAACAAAGGCAAACAGAGTTAAACAGAGTTAAACAGAGGCAAGCAGAGTTAAACAGAGGCAAACAGAGGTAAACAGATTTAAATAGAGTCAAACAGAGTTAAACAGAGGCAAACAGAGTTTCACAGAGTAAAGCAGAGGCAAACAGAGTTAAACAGAATTAAACAGATGCAAACATAGTTAAACAGAGGCAAACAGTGTTAAACAGAGTTAAACAGAGGCAAACAGAGTTGAAGAGAGTAAAACAGAGGCAAGCAGAGGCAAACAGAGTTAAACAGAGGCAAACAGAGGAAAGCAGAGTTAAACAGAGGCAAACCGAGTTGAACAGGGTTAAACAGAGGCAAATAGAGGCAAGCAGAGATAAACAGTTAAACAGAGGCAAAAAGAGTTAAACACAGTTAAACAGAGTTAAACAGAGGCAAACAGTGTTACACAGAGTTGATCAGAGGCAAACAGAGTTTAGCAGAGTTAAACAGAGTTAAACAGAGGCAAACAGAGTTAAACAGTGTTAAACAGAGGCAAGCAGAGTTGAACAGAGTTGAACAGACGCAAACAGAGGCAAACAGAGTTGAACAGAGTTAAACAGAGGCAAACAGAGACAAAATGTGTTAAAGAGACTTAAAAGGATGTAAACAGATTTAAACAGAGGCAAACAGAGCTGAACAGAGTTAAGCAGAGGCAAACAGAGTTAAACAGATTTAAACAGAGGCAAACAGAGTTGAGCAGAGTTAAACAGAAGCAAACAGAGGCAAACAGAGTTAAATAGACTTAAACAGAGGCATGCAGAGTTAAGCAGAGGCCAACAGAGGTAAACAGAGTTAAATAGAGGCAAGCAGAGTTAAGCAGAGGCAAAAAAGTTTCACAGAGTAAAACAGAGGCAAACAAAGTTAAACAGAGTTATACAGAGGCAAACATAGTTAAACAGAGGCAAACAGAGTTTCACAGAGTAAAAAGAGGCAAAGAGATTTAAACAGATTTAAACAGAGCCAAACAGAGTTGAACAGAGTTACACAGAGGCAAACAGAGTTGAACAGAGTTAAAAAGACGTAAACAGATTTATGCAGAGGCAAACAGAGTGGAATAGAGTTAAACAGAGGCAAACAGAGGCAAACAGAGTTAAACAGAGTTAAACGGAGGCAAACAGAGTTAAACAGGATTAAACAGAGGAAAATAGTGTTGAACAGAGTTAAACAGACGCAAACAGAGGCAAACAGAGATAAACAGACTTAAACAAAGGCAAGCAGAGTTAAACAGAGGCAAACAGAGGCAAGCAGATTTTCATAGAGTAAAACAGAGGCAAACAGAGTTAAACAGAGTTAAACAGAGGCAAACATAGTTGAACAGTTAAAACAGAGATAAACCGAGTGAAAGACAGGCAAACAGAGGTAAACAGAGTTAATTAAAGGCAAACAGAGTTGAACAGAGTTAAACAGAGTTAAACAGAGCTAAACAGAGGCAAACAGAGTTAAACAGCGTGAAACAGAAGCAAACAGTTTTTAACAGAGTTAAACAAAGGCAAACAGAATTAATCAGACTTAAGCAGAGGCAAGCAGAGTTAACCAGAGGCAAACAGAGGCAAACAGAGGTAAACAGGTTGAAATAGAGGCAAAAAGAGTTAAACAGTGGCAAACAGAGTTTACAGTGTAAAACAGTGGCAAACAGAGGCAAACAGGTGTTAACAGAGGTAAATAGAAGCAGGCAGAGGCAAAGAGAGGCAAGCAGAGGTAAACAGGTTTAAATAGAGGCAAAAAGAGTTAAACAGAGGCAAACAGAGATTACAGCGTACAACAGTGGCAAACAGAGGCAAACAGAGTTTCACAGAGTAAAAAAGAGGCAAAGAGATTTAAACAGAGTTGAACAGAGCCAAACAGACTTGAACAGAGTTAAACAGAGGCAAACAGAGTTGAAAAGAGTTAAAAAGACGTAAACAGATTTATACAGAGGCAAACAGAGTGGAACAGAGTTAAACAGAGGCAAACAGAGGCAAACAGAGTTAAACAGAGTTAAACGGAGGCAAACAGAGTTAAACAGAGTTAAACAGAGGAAAATGGTTTTGAACAGAGTTAAACAGATGGAAACAGAGGCAAACAGAGATAAACAGACTTAAACAAAGGCAAGCAGAGTTAAACAGAGGCAAACAGAGGCAAGCAGATTTTCACAGAGTAAAACAGAGGCAAACAGAGTTAAACAGAGGCAAACAGAGGCAAACATAGTTGAACAGATAAAACAGAGGCAAACAGAGTGAAAGACAGGCAAACAGAGGTAAACAGAGTTAATTAAAGGCAAACAGAGTTGAACAGAGTTAAACAGAGTTAAACAGAGGCAAACAGAGTTAAACAGAGTGAAACAGAAGCAAACAGATTTTAACAGAGTTAAACAAAGGCAAACAGAATTAATCAGACTTAAGCAGAGGCAAGCAGAGTTAAACAGAGGCAAACAGAGGCAAACAGAGGTAAACAGGTTGAAATAGAGGCAAACAGAGTTAAACAGTGGCAAACAGAGTTTACAGCATAAAACAGTGGCAAACAGAGGCAAACAGAGTTTCACAGAGTAAAACAGAGGCAAACAGAGTTAAACAGAGTAAAACAGAGGCAAACATTTATAAACAGAGTGAAACAGATGCAAAAAGAGGCAAACAGAGTGAAACACAGGAAAACAGAGTTAAACAGTGTTAAACAGAGGCAAACAGATTTGAACAGAGTTAAACAGAGGCAAACAGAGTTAAACAGAGGCAAACAGAGTTAAACAGGGTTAGACAGAGGCAAACAGAGTTAAACAGAGTTAAACGGAGTCAAACAGATTTAAACAGAGTTAAACAGAGGCAAACAGAGTTAAATAGAGTCAAACAGAGGCAAACAGAGTTAAACAGAGGCAAACAGAGTTTCACAGACTAAAACAGAGGAAAAGACAGTTAAAAAAGACGTAAACAGATTAAACAGAGTCAAACAGAGTTGCACAGAATTAAACAGAGGCAAACAGAGGCAAACAGAGTGAAACAGAGTTGAACAGATGCAAACAGAGATTAGCAGAGTTAATCAGAGTTAAACAGACGTAACAGAGTTAAATAGATACAAACAGAAGTAAACAGAGTTAAAAGAGGCCAAACAAAGATTCACAGAGTAAAACAGAGGCAAACAGAGTTAAACAGAGTTAAACAGAGGCAAACATAGTTAAACAGACTAAAACAGAGTTAAACAGAGGCAAACAGAGTGAAACACAGGCAAACAGAGGTAAACAGAGTTAAGCAGAGGCAAACAGATTTGAACAGATTTAAACAGAAGCAACATAGTTAAACAGAGTTAAAAGAGTTCAACACAGTTAAGCAGAGGCAAAGAGTGTTAAACAGAGTTGAACAGAGGCAACCAGAGTTAAACAGAGTTAAACAGAGGCAGGCAGAGTTAAACAGAGGCAGAGTTAAACAGACATAAACATAGGCAAACAGAGTTGAACAGAGTTAAACAGACGCAACAGAGGCAAACAGAGTTAAACAGACTTAAACAGAGGCGAACAGAGGGAAACAGATTTAAAATAGCGTCAAACAGAGTTAACAGAGGCAAACAGAGTTTCACAGAGTAAAGCAGAGGCAAACAGAGTTAAACAGAGTTAAACAGATGCAAACATAGTTTAAACTAGTAAAACAGAGGCAAAAAGAGGCAAACAGAGTTAAACAGAGGCAAACAGATTTGAACAGAGTTAGACAGAGGCAAACAGTGTTAAACAGAGTTAAACAGAGGCAAACAGAGTTAAACACAGTTGAACAGAGTTAAACAAGGCAAACAGTGTCAAACAGAGGCAAACAGAGGCAAACAGAGTTTAGCAGAGTTAAACAGAGTTAGACAGATGCAAACTGAGTTAAACAGAGTTAAACGGTGCTAAACAGTGGCAAATAGAGTTGAAAAGAGTGTAAACAGAGTTAAACAGAGGGAAAAAGAGTTCAACAGATTTCGACAGAGTTAAACAGAGGCAAACAGAGTTAAACAGAGTTAAACAGAGGGCAAAGAGAGTTACACAGGGTTAGACAGAGGCAAACAGAGTTAAACAGAGTTAAACGGAGTTAAACAGAGTCAAACAGATTTTAAACAGAGTTAAACAGAGGCAAACAGAGTTAAATAGAGTCAAACAGAGGCAAACAGAGTTAAACAGAGGCAAACAGAGTTTCACAGACTAAAACAGAGATTAGCAGAGTAATCAGAGTTAAACAGAGGTAACAGAGTTAAATAGATACAAACTGAGGTAAACAGAGTTAAAAGAGGCAAACAAAGATTCACAGTGTAAAACAGAGGCAAACAGAGTTAAACAGAGTTAAACAGAGGCAAACATAGTTAAACAGACTAAAACAGAGTTAAACAGAGGCAAACAGAGTTAAACAGGATTAAACCAGAGGAAATAGTGTTGAACAGAGTTAAACAGATGCAAACAGAGGCAAACAGAGATAAACAGACTTAAACAAAGGCAAGCAGAGTTAAACAGAGGCAAACAGAGGCAAGCAGATTTTCATAGAGTAAAACAGAGGCAAACAGAGTTAAACAGAGTTAAACAGAGGCAAACATAGTTGAACAGTTAAAACAGAGATAAACCGAGTGAAAGACAGGCAAACAGAGGTAAACAGAGTTAATTAAAGGCAAACAGAGTTGAACAGAGTTAAACAGAGTTAAACAGAGCTAACAGAGGCAAACAGAGTTAAACAGGCGTGAAACAGAAGCAAACAGTTTTTAACAGAGTTAAACAAGGCAAACAGAATTAATCAGACTTAAGCAGAGGCAAGCAGAGTTAACCAGAGGCAAACAGAGGTAAACAGGTTGAAATAGAGGCAAAAGAGTTAAACAGTGGCAAACAGTGTTTTCAGCATAAAACAGTGGCAAACAGAGGCAAACAGAGTTTCACAGAGTAAAAAAGAGGCAAGAGATTTAACAGAGTTGAACAGAGCCAAACAGACTTGAACAGAGTTAAACAGAGGCAAACAGAGTTGAAAAGAGTTAAAAAGACGTAAACAGATTATACAGAGGCAAACAGAGTGGAACAGAGTTAAACAGA
This sequence comes from Isurus oxyrinchus, assembly GCA_026770705.1. Classification (NCBI taxonomy): domain Eukaryota; kingdom Metazoa; phylum Chordata; class Chondrichthyes; order Lamniformes; family Lamnidae; genus Isurus; species Isurus oxyrinchus. Next base: position 70,910 of record JANJGN010002106.1, read on the forward strand.
TGGAAACAGAGGCAACAGAGATAAACAGACTTAAACAAAAGGCAAGCAGAGTTAAACAGAGGCAAACAGAGGCAAGCAGATTTTCACAGAGTAAAACAGAGGCAAACAGAGTTAAACAGAGGCAAACAGAGGCAAACATAGTTGAACAGATAAAACAGAGGCAAACAGAGTGAAAGACAGGCAAACAGAGGTAAACAGAGTTAATTAAAGGCAAGCAGAGTTGAACAGAGTTAAACAGAGTTAAACAGAGGCAAACAGAGTTAAACAGAGTGAAACAGAAGCAAACAGATTTTAACAGAGTTAAACAAAGGCAAACAGAATTAATCAGACTTAAGCAGAGGCAAGCAGAGTTAAACAAAGGCAAACAGAGGCAAACAGAGGTAAACAGGTTGAAATAGAGGCAAACAGAGTTAAACAGTGGCAAACAGAGTTTACAGCATAAAACAGTGGCAAACAGAGGCAAACAGAGTTTCACAGAGTAAAAGAGAGGCAAACAGAGGCAAGCAGATTTTCACAGAGTAAAACAGAGGCAAACAGAGTTAAACAGAGGCAAACAGAGGCAAACATAGTTGAACAGATAAAACAGAGGCAAACAGAGTGAAAGACAGGCAAACAGAGGTAAACAGAGTTAATTAAAGGCAAACAGAGTTGAACAGAGTTAAACAGAGTTAAACAGAGGCAAACAGAGTTAAACAGAGTGAAACAGAAGCAAACAGATTTTAACAGAGTTAAACAAAGGCAAACAGAATTAATCAGACTTAAGCAGAGGCAAGCAGAGTTAAACAGAGGCAAACAGAGGCAAACAGAGGTAAACAGGTTGAAATAGAGGCAAACAGAGTTAAACAGTGGCAAACAGAGTTTACAGCATAAAACAGTGGCAAACAGAGGCAAACAGAGTTTCACAGAGTAAAACAGAGGCAAACAGAGTTAAACAGAGTAAAACAGAGGCAAACATTCATAAACAGAGTGAAACAGATGCAAAAAGAGGCAAACAGAGTGAAACACAGGAAAACAGAGTTAAACAGTGTTAAACAGAGGCAAACAGATTTGAACAGAGTTAAACAGAGGCAAACAGAGTTAAACAGAGGCAAACAGAGTTAAACAGGGTTAGACAGAGGCAAACAGAGTTAAACAGAGTTAAACGGAGTTAAACGGAGTCAAACAGATTCAAACAGAGTTAAACAGAGGCAAACAGAGTTAAATAGAGTCAAACAGAGGCAAACAGAGTTAAACAGAGGCAAACAGAGTTTCACAGACTAAAACAGAGGAAAAGACAGTTAAAAAGACGTAAACAGATTTAAACAGAGTCAAACAGAGTTGCACAGAATTAAACAGAGGCAAACAGAGGCAAACAGAGTGAAACAGAGTTGAACAGATGCAAACAGAGATTAGCAGAGTTAATCAGAGTTAAACAGACGTAACAGAGTTAAATAGATACAAACAGAAGTAAACAGAGTTAAAAGAGGCAAACAAAGATTCACAGAGTAAAACAGAGGCAAACAGAGTTAAACAGAGTTAAACAGAGGCAAACATAGTTAAACAGACTAAAACAGAGTTAAACAGAGGCAAACAGAGTGAAACACAGGCAAACAGAGGTAAACAGAGTTAAGCAGAGGCAAACAGATTTGAACAGATTTAAACAGAAGCAAACATAGTTAAACAGAGTTAAAAAGAGTTCAACACAGTTAAGCAGAGGCAAAGAGTGTTAAACAGAGTTGAACAGAGGCAACCAGAGTTAAACAGAGTTAAACAGAGGCAGGCAGAGTTAAACAGAGGCAGAGTTAAACAGACATAAACATAGGCAAACAGAGTTGAACAGAGTTAAACAGACGCAAACAGAGGCAAACAGAGTTAAACAGACTTAAACAGAGGCGAACAGAGGGAAACAGATTTAAATAGCGTCAAACAGAGTTAAACAGAGGCAAACAGAGTTTCACAGAGTAAAGCAGAGGCAAACAGAGTTAAACAGAGTTAAACAGATGCAAACATAGTTAAACTAGTAAAACAGAGGCAAAAAGAGGCAAACAGAGTTAAACAGAGGCAAACAGATTTGAACAGAGTTAGACAGAGGCAAACAGTGTTAAACAGAGTTAAACAGAGGCAAACAGAGTTAAACACAGTTGAACAGAGTTAAACAAAGGCAAACAGTGTCAAACAGAGGCAAACAGAGGCAAACAGAGTTTAGCAGAGTTAAACAGAGTTAGACAGATGCAAACTGAGTTAAACAGAGTTAAACGGTGCTAAACAGTGGCAAATAGAGTTGAAAAGAGTTAAACAGAGTTAAACAGAGGGAAAAAGAGTTCAACAGATTTCGACAGAGTTAAACAGAGGCAAACAGAGTTAAACAGAGTTAAACAGAGGCAAAGAGAGTTACACAGGGTTAGACAGAGGCAAACAGAGTTAAACAGAGTTAAACGGAGTTAAACAGAGTCAAACAGATTTAAACAGAGTTAAACAGAGGCAAACAGAGTTAAATAGAGTCAAACAGAGGCAAACAGAGTTAAACAGAGGCAAACAGAGTTTCACAGACTAAAACAGAGATTAGCAGAGTTAATCAGAGTTAAACAGAGGTAACAGAGTTAAATAGATACAAACAGAGGTAAACAGAGTTAAAAGAGGCAAACAAAGATTCACAGTGTAAAACAGAGGCAAACAGAGTTAAACAGAGTTAAACAGAGGCAAACATAGTTAAACAGACTAAAACAGAGTTAAACAGAGGCAAACAGAGTTAAACAGGATTAAACAGAGGAAAATAGTGTTGAACAGAGTTAAACAGATGCAAACAGAGGCAAACAGAGATAAACAGACTTAAACAAAGGCAAGCAGAGTTAAACAGAGGCAAACAGAGGCAAGCAGATTTTCATAGAGTAAAACAGAGGCAAACAGAGTTAAACAGAGTTAAACAGAGGCAAACATAGTTGAACAGTTAAAACAGAGATAAACCGAGTGAAAGACAGGCAAACAGAGGTAAACAGAGTTAATTAAAGGCAAACAGAGTTGAACAGAGTTAAACAGAGTTAAACAGAGCTAAACAGAGGCAAACAGAGTTAAACAGCGTGAAACAGAAGCAAACAGTTTTTAACAGAGTTAAACAAAGGCAAACAGAATTAATCAGACTTAAGCAGAGGCAAGCAGAGTTAACCAGAGGCAAACAGAGGTAAACAGGTTGAAATAGAGGCAAAAAGAGTTAAACAGTGGCAAACAGTGTTTTCAGCATAAAACAGTGGCAAACAGAGGCAAACAGAGTTTCACAGAGTAAAAAAGAGGCAAAGAGATTTAAACAGAGTTGAACAGAGCCAAACAGACTTGAACAGAGTTAAACAGAGGCAAACAGAGTTGAAAAGAGTTAAAAAGACGTAAACAGATTTATACAGAGGCAAACAGAGTGGAACAGAGTTAAACAGATGGAAACAGAGGCAAACAGAGATAAACAGACTTAAACAAAGGCAAGCAGAGTTAAACAGAGGCAAACAGAGGCAAGCAGATTTTCACAGAGTAAAACAGAGGCAAACAGAGTTAAACAGAGGCAAACAGAGGCAAACATAGTTGAACAGATAAAACAGAGGCAAACAGAGTGAAAGACAGGCAAACAGAGGTAAACAGAGTTAATTAAAGGCAAGCAGAGTTGAACAGAGTTAAACAGAGTTAAACAGAGGCAAACAGAGTTAAACAGAGTGAAACAGAAGCAAACAGATTTTAACAGAGTTAAACAAAGGCAAACAGAATTAATCAGACTTAAGCAGAGGCAAGCAGAGTTAAACAAAGGCAAACAGAGGCAAACAGAGGTAAACAGGTTGAAATAGAGGCAAACAGAGTTAAACAGTGGCAAACAGAGTTTACAGCATAAAACAGTGGCAAACAGAGGCAAACAGAGTTTCACAGAGTAAAAGAGAGGCAAACAGAGGCAAGCAGATTTTCACAGAGTAAAACAGAGGCAAACAGAGTTAAACAGAGGCAAACAGAGGCAAACATAGTTGAACAGATAAAACAGAGGCAAACAGAGTGAAAGACAGGCAAACAGAGGTAAACAGAGTTAATTAAAGGCAAACAGAGTTGAACAGAGTTAAACAGAGTTAAACAGAGGCAAACAGAGTTAAACAGAGTGAAACAGAAGCAAACAGATTTTAACAGAGTTAAACAAAGGCAAACAGAATTAATCAGACTTAAGCAGAGGCAAGCAGAGTTAAACAGAGGCAAACAGAGGCAAACAGAGGTAAACAGGTTGAAATAGAGGCAAACAGAGTTAAACAGTGGCAAACAGAGTTTACAGCATAAAACAGTGGCAAACAGAGGCAAACAGAGTTTCACAGAGTAAAACAGAGGCAAACAGAGTTAAACAGAGTAAAACAGAGGCAAACATTCATAAACAGAGTGAAACAGATGCAAAAAGAGGCAAACAGAGTGAAACACAGGAAAACAGAGTTAAACAGTGTTAAACAGAGGCAAACAGATTTGAACAGAGTTAAACAGAGGCAAACAGAGTTAAACAGAGGCAAACAGAGTTAAACAGGGTTAGACAGAGGCAAACAGAGTTAAACAGAGTTAAACGGAGTTAAACGGAGTCAAACAGATTCAAACAGAGTTAAACAGAGGCAAACAGAGTTAAATAGAGTCAAACAGAGGCAAACAGAGTTAAACAGAGGCAAACAGAGTTTCACAGACTAAAACAGAGGAAAAGACAGTTAAAAAGACGTAAACAGATTTAAACAGAGTCAAACAGAGTTGCACAGAATTAAACAGAGGCAAACAGAGGCAAACAGAGTGAAACAGAGTTGAACAGATGCAAACAGAGATTAGCAGAGTTAATCAGAGTTAAACAGACGTAACAGAGTTAAATAGATACAAACAGAAGTAAACAGAGTTAAAAGAGGCAAACAAAGATTCACAGAGTAAAACAGAGGCAAACAGAGTTAAACAGAGTTAAACAGAGGCAAACATAGTTAAACAGACTAAAACAGAGTTAAACAGAGGCAAACAGAGTGAAACACAGGCAAACAGAGGTAAACAGAGTTAAGCAGAGGCAAACAGATTTGAACAGATTTAAACAGAAGCAAACATAGTTAAACAGAGTTAAAAAGAGTTCAACACAGTTAAGCAGAGGCAAAGAGTGTTAAACAGAGTTGAACAGAGGCAACCAGAGTTAAACAGAGTTAAACAGAGGCAGGCAGAGTTAAACAGAGGCAGAGTTAAACAGACATAAACATAGGCAAACAGAGTTGAACAGAGTTAAACAGACGCAAACAGAGGCAAACAGAGTTAAACAGACTTAAACAGAGGCGAACAGAGGGAAACAGATTTAAATAGCGTCAAACAGAGTTAAACAGAGGCAAACAGAGTTTCACAGAGTAAAGCAGAGGCAAACAGAGTTAAACAGAGTTAAACAGATGCAAACATAGTTAAACTAGTAAAACAGAGGCAAAAAGAGGCAAACAGAGTTAAACAGAGGCAAACAGATTTGAACAGAGTTAGACAGAGGCAAACAGTGTTAAACAGAGTTAAACAGAGGCAAACAGAGTTAAACACAGTTGAACAGAGTTAAACAAAGGCAAACAGTGTCAAACAGAGGCAAACAGAGGCAAACAGAGTTTAGCAGAGTTAAACAGAGTTAGACAGATGCAAACTGAGTTAAACAGAGTTAAACGGTGCTAAACAGTGGCAAATAGAGTTGAAAAGAGTTAAACAGAGTTAAACAGAGGGAAAAAGAGTTCAACAGATTTCGACAGAGTTAAACAGAGGCAAACAGAGTTAAACAGAGTTAAACAGAGGCAAAGAGAGTTACACAGGGTTAGACAGAGGCAAACAGAGTTAAACAGAGTTAAACGGAGTTAAACAGAGTCAAACAGATTTAAACAGAGTTAAACAGAGGCAAACAGAGTTAAATAGAGTCAAACAGAGGCAAACAGAGTTAAACAGAGGCAAACAGAGTTTCACAGACTAAAACAGAGATTAGCAGAGTTAATCAGAGTTAAACAGAGGTAACAGAGTTAAATAGATACAAACAGAGGTAAACAGAGTTAAAAGAGGCAAACAAAGATTCACAGTGTAAAACAGAGGCAAACAGAGTTAAACAGAGTTAAACAGAGGCAAACATAGTTAAACAGACTAAAACAGAGTTAAACAGAGGCAAACAGAGTTAAACAGGATTAAACAGAGGAAAATAGTGTTGAACAGAGTTAAACAGATGCAAACAGAGGCAAACAGAGATAAACAGACTTAAACAAAGGCAAGCAGAGTTAAACAGAGGCAAACAGAGGCAAGCAGATTTTCATAGAGTAAAACAGAGGCAAACAGAGTTAAACAGAGTTAAACAGAGGCAAACATAGTTGAACAGTTAAAACAGAGATAAACCGAGTGAAAGACAGGCAAACAGAGGTAAACAGAGTTAATTAAAGGCAAACAGAGTTGAACAGAGTTAAACAGAGTTAAACAGAGCTAAACAGAGGCAAACAGAGTTAAACAGCGTGAAACAGAAGCAAACAGTTTTTAACAGAGTTAAACAAAGGCAAACAGAATTAATCAGACTTAAGCAGAGGCAAGCAGAGTTAACCAGAGGCAAACAGAGGTAAACAGGTTGAAATAGAGGCAAAAAGAGTTAAACAGTGGCAAACAGTGTTTTCAGCATAAAACAGTGGCAAACAGAGGCAAACAGAGTTTCACAGAGTAAAAAAGAGGCAAAGAGATTTAAACAGAGTTGAACAGAGCCAAACAGACTTGAACAGAGTTAAACAGAGGCAAACAGAGTTGAAAAGAGTTAAAAAGACGTAAACAGATTTATACAGAGGCAAACAGAGTGGAACAGAGTTAAACAGATGGAAACAGAGGCAAACAGAGATAAACAGACTTAAACAAAGGCAAGCAGAGTTAAACAGAGGCAAACAGAGGCAAGCAGATTTTCACAGAGTAAAACAGAGGCAAACAGAGTTAAACAGAGGCAAACAGAGGCAAACATAGTTGAACAGATAAAACAGAGGCAAACAGAGTGAAAGACAGGCAAACAGAGGTAAACAGAGTTAATTAAAGGCAAGCAGAGTTGAACAGAGTTAAACAGAGTTAAACAGAGGCAAACAGAGTTAAACAGAGTGAAACAGAAGCAAACAGATTTTAACAGAGTTAAACAAAGGCAAACAGAATTAATCAGACTTAAGCAGAGGCAAGCAGAGTTAAACAAAGGCAAACAGAGGCAAACAGAGGTAAACAGGTTGAAATAGAGGCAAACAGAGTTAAACAGTGGCAAACAGAGTTTACAGCATAAAACAGTGGCAAACAGAGGCAAACAGAGTTTCACAGAGTAAAAGAGAGGCAAACAGAGGCAAGCAGATTTTCACAGAGTAAAACAGAGGCAAACAGAGTTAAACAGAGGCAAACAGAGGCAAACATAGTTGAACAGATAAAACAGAGGCAAACAGAGTGAAAGACAGGCAAACAGAGGTAAACAGAGTTAATTAAAGGCAAACAGAGTTGAACAGAGTTAAACAGAGTTAAACAGAGGCAAACAGAGTTAAACAGAGTGAAACAGAAGCAAACAGATTTTAACAGAGTTAAACAAAGGCAAACAGAATTAATCAGACTTAAGCAGAGGCAAGCAGAGTTAAACAGAGGCAAACAGAGGCAAACAGAGGTAAACAGGTTGAAATAGAGGCAAACAGAGTTAAACAGTGGCAAACAGAGTTTACAGCATAAAACAGTGGCAAACAGAGGCAAACAGAGTTTCACAGAGTAAAACAGAGGCAAACAGAGTTAAACAGAGTAAAACAGAGGCAAACATTCATAAACAGAGTGAAACAGATGCAAAAAGAGGCAAACAGAGTGAAACACAGGAAAACAGAGTTAAACAGTGTTAAACAGAGGCAAACAGATTTGAACAGAGTTAAACAGAGGCAAACAGAGTTAAACAGAGGCAAACAGAGTTAAACAGGGTTAGACAGAGGCAAACAGAGTTAAACAGAGTTAAACGGAGTTAAACGGAGTCAAACAGATTCAAACAGAGTTAAACAGAGGCAAACAGAGTTAAATAGAGTCAAACAGAGGCAAACAGAGTTAAACAGAGGCAAACAGAGTTTCACAGACTAAAACAGAGGAAAAGACAGTTAAAAAGACGTAAACAGATTTAAACAGAGTCAAACAGAGTTGCACAGAATTAAACAGAGGCAAACAGAGGCAAACAGAGTGAAACAGAGTTGAACAGATGCAAACAGAGATTAGCAGAGTTAATCAGAGTTAAACAGACGTAACAGAGTTAAATAGATACAAACAGAAGTAAACAGAGTTAAAAGAGGCAAACAAAGATTCACAGAGTAAAACAGAGGCAAACAGAGTTAAACAGAGTTAAACAGAGGCAAACATAGTTAAACAGACTAAAACAGAGTTAAACAGAGGCAAACAGAGTGAAACACAGGCAAACAGAGGTAAACAGAGTTAAGCAGAGGCAAACAGATTTGAACAGATTTAAACAGAAGCAAACATAGTTAAACAGAGTTAAAAAGAGTTCAACACAGTTAAGCAGAGGCAAAGAGTGTTAAACAGAGTTGAACAGAGGCAACCAGAGTTAAACAGAGTTAAACAGAGGCAGGCAGAGTTAAACAGAGGCAGAGTTAAACAGACATAAACATAGGCAAACAGAGTTGAACAGAGTTAAACAGACGCAAACAGAGGCAAACAGAGTTAAACAGACTTAAACAGAGGCGAACAGAGGGAAACAGATTTAAATAGCGTCAAACAGAGTTAAACAGAGGCAAACAGAGTTTCACAGAGTAAAGCAGAGGCAAACAGAGTTAAACAGAGTTAAACAGATGCAAACATAGTTAAACTAGTAAAACAGAGGCAAAAAGAGGCAAACAGAGTTAAACAGAGGCAAACAGATTTGAACAGAGTTAGACAGAGGCAAACAGTGTTAAACAGAGTTAAACAGAGGCAAACAGAGTTAAACACAGTTGAACAGAGTTAAACAAAGGCAAACAGTGTCAAACAGAGGCAAACAGAGGCAAACAGAGTTTAGCAGAGTTAAACAGAGTTAGACAGATGCAAACTGAGTTAAACAGAGTTAAACGGTGCTAAACAGTGGCAAATAGAGTTGAAAAGAGTTAAACAGAGTTAAACAGAGGGAAAAAGAGTTCAACAGATTTCGACAGAGTTAAACAGAGGCAAACAGAGTTAAACAGAGTTAAACAGAGGCAAAGAGAGTTACACAGGGTTAGACAGAGGCAAACAGAGTTAAACAGAGTTAAACGGAGTTAAACAGAGTCAAACAGATTTAAACAGAGTTAAACAGAGGCAAACAGAGTTAAATAGAGTCAAACAGAGGCAAACAGAGTTAAACAGAGGCAAACAGAGTTTCACAGACTAAAACAGAGATTAGCAGAGTTAATCAGAGTTAAACAGAGGTAACAGAGTTAAATAGATACAAACAGAGGTAAACAGAGTTAAAAGAGGCAAACAAAGATTCACAGTGTAAAACAGAGGCAAACAGAGTTAAACAGAGTTAAACAGAGGCAAACATAGTTAAACAGACTAAAACAGAGTTAAACAGAGGCAAACAGAGTTAAACAGGATTAAACAGAGGAAAATAGTGTTGAACAGAGTTAAACAGATGCAAACAGAGGCAAACAGAGATAAACAGACTTAAACAAAGGCAAGCAGAGTTAAACAGAGGCAAACAGAGGCAAGCAGATTTTCATAGAGTAAAACAGAGGCAAACAGAGTTAAACAGAGTTAAACAGAGGCAAACATAGTTGAACAGTTAAAACAGAGATAAACCGAGTGAAAGACAGGCAAACAGAGGTAAACAGAGTTAATTAAAGGCAAACAGAGTTGAACAGAGTTAAACAGAGTTAAACAGAGCTAAACAGAGGCAAACAGAGTTAAACAGCGTGAAACAGAAGCAAACAGTTTTTAACAGAGTTAAACAAAGGCAAACAGAATTAATCAGACTTAAGCAGAGGCAAGCAGAGTTAACCAGAGGCAAACAGAGGTAAACAGGTTGAAATAGAGGCAAAAAGAGTTAAACAGTGGCAAACAGTGTTTTCAGCATAAAACAGTGGCAAACAGAGGCAAACAGAGTTTCACAGAGTAAAAAAGAGGCAAAGAGATTTAAACAGAGTTGAACAGAGCCAAACAGACTTGAACAGAGTTAAACAGAGGCAAACAGAGTTGAAAAGAGTTAAAAAGACGTAAACAGATTTATACAGAGGCAAACAGAGTGGAACAGAGTTAAACAGATGGAAACAGAGGCAAACAGAGATAAACAGACTTAAACAAAGGCAAGCAGAGTTAAACAGAGGCAAACAGAGGCAAGCAGATTTTCACAGAGTAAAACAGAGGCAAACAGAGTTAAACAGAGGCAAACAGAGGCAAACATAGTTGAACAGATAAAACAGAGGCAAACAGAGTGAAAGACAGGCAAACAGAGGTAAACAGAGTTAATTAAAGGCAAGCAGAGTTGAACAGAGTTAAACAGAGTTAAACAGAGGCAAACAGAGTTAAACAGAGTGAAACAGAAGCAAACAGATTTTAACAGAGTTAAACAAAGGCAAACAGAATTAATCAGACTTAAGCAGAGGCAAGCAGAGTTAAACAAAGGCAAACAGAGGCAAACAGAGGTAAACAGGTTGAAATAGAGGCAAACAGAGTTAAACAGTGGCAAACAGAGTTTACAGCATAAAACAGTGGCAAACAGAGGCAAACAGAGTTTCACAGAGTAAAAGAGAGGCAAACAGAGGCAAGCAGATTTTCACAGAGTAAAACAGAGGCAAACAGAGTTAAACAGAGGCAAACAGAGGCAAACATAGTTGAACAGATAAAACAGAGGCAAACAGAGTGAAAGACAGGCAAACAGAGGTAAACAGAGTTAATTAAAGGCAAACAGAGTTGAACAGAGTTAAACAGAGTTAAACAGAGGCAAACAGAGTTAAACAGAGTGAAACAGAAGCAAACAGATTTTAACAGAGTTAAACAAAGGCAAACAGAATTAATCAGACTTAAGCAGAGGCAAGCAGAGTTAAACAGAGGCAAACAGAGGCAAACAGAGGTAAACAGGTTGAAATAGAGGCAAACAGAGTTAAACAGTGGCAAACAGAGTTTACAGCATAAAACAGTGGCAAACAGAGGCAAACAGAGTTTCACAGAGTAAAACAGAGGCAAACAGAGTTAAACAGAGTAAAACAGAGGCAAACATTCATAAACAGAGTGAAACAGATGCAAAAAGAGGCAAACAGAGTGAAACACAGGAAAACAGAGTTAAACAGTGTTAAACAGAGGCAAACAGATTTGAACAGAGTTAAACAGAGGCAAACAGAGTTAAACAGAGGCAAACAGAGTTAAACAGGGTTAGACAGAGGCAAACAGAGTTAAACAGAGTTAAACGGAGTTAAACGGAGTCAAACAGATTCAAACAGAGTTAAACAGAGGCAAACAGAGTTAAATAGAGTCAAACAGAGGCAAACAGAGTTAAACAGAGGCAAACAGAGTTTCACAGACTAAAACAGAGGAAAAGACAGTTAAAAAGACGTAAACAGATTTAAACAGAGTCAAACAGAGTTGCACAGAATTAAACAGAGGCAAACAGAGGCAAACAGAGTGAAACAGAGTTGAACAGATGCAAACAGAGATTAGCAGAGTTAATCAGAGTTAAACAGACGTAACAGAGTTAAATAGATACAAACAGAAGTAAACAGAGTTAAAAGAGGCAAACAAAGATTCACAGAGTAAAACAGAGGCAAACAGAGTTAAACAGAGTTAAACAGAGGCAAACATAGTTAAACAGACTAAAACAGAGTTAAACAGAGGCAAACAGAGTGAAACACAGGCAAACAGAGGTAAACAGAGTTAAGCAGAGGCAAACAGATTTGAACAGATTTAAACAGAAGCAAACATAGTTAAACAGAGTTAAAAAGAGTTCAACACAGTTAAGCAGAGGCAAAGAGTGTTAAACAGAGTTGAACAGAGGCAACCAGAGTTAAACAGAGTTAAACAGAGGCAGGCAGAGTTAAACAGAGGCAGAGTTAAACAGACATAAACATAGGCAAACAGAGTTGAACAGAGTTAAACAGACGCAAACAGAGGCAAACAGAGTTAAACAGACTTAAACAGAGGCGAACAGAGGGAAACAGATTTAAATAGCGTCAAACAGAGTTAAACAGAGGCAAACAGAGTTTCACAGAGTAAAGCAGAGGCAAACAGAGTTAAACAGAGTTAAACAGATGCAAACATAGTTAAACTAGTAAAACAGAGGCAAAAAGAGGCAAACAGAGTTAAACAGAGGCAAACAGATTTGAACAGAGTTAGACAGAGGCAAACAGTGTTAAACAGAGTTAAACAGAGGCAAACAGAGTTAAACACAGTTGAACAGAGTTAAACAAAGGCAAACAGTGTCAAACAGAGGCAAACAGAGGCAAACAGAGTTTAGCAGAGTTAAACAGAGTTAGACAGATGCAAACTGAGTTAAACAGAGTTAAACGGTGCTAAACAGTGGCAAATAGAGTTGAAAAGAGTTAAACAGAGTTAAACAGAGGGAAAAAGAGTTCAACAGATTTCGACAGAGTTAAACAGAGGCAAACAGAGTTAAACAGAGTTAAACAGAGGCAAAGAGAGTTACACAGGGTTAGACAGAGGCAAACAGAGTTAAACAGAGTTAAACGGAGTTAAACAGAGTCAAACAGATTTAAACAGAGTTAAACAGAGGCAAACAGAGTTAAATAGAGTCAAACAGAGGCAAACAGAGTTAAACAGAGGCAAACAGAGTTTCACAGACTAAAACAGAGATTAGCAGAGTTAATCAGAGTTAAACAGAGGTAACAGAGTTAAATAGATACAAACAGAGGTAAACAGAGTTAAAAGAGGCAAACAAAGATTCACAGTGTAAAACAGAGGCAAACAGAGTTAAACAGAGTTAAACAGAGGCAAACATAGTTAAACAGACTAAAACAGAGTTAAACAGAGGCAAACAGAGTTAAACAGGATTAAACAGAGGAAAATAGTGTTGAACAGAGTTAAACAGATGCAAACAGAGGCAAACAGAGATAAACAGACTTAAACAAAGGCAAGCAGAGTTAAACAGAGGCAAACAGAGGCAAGCAGATTTTCATAGAGTAAACAGAGGCAAACAGAGTTAAACAGAGTTAAACAGAGGCAAACATAGTTGAACAGTTAAAACAGAGATAAACCGAGTGAAAGACAGGCAAACAGAGGTAAACAGAGTTATTAAAGGCAAACAGAGTTGAACAGAGTTAAACAGAGTTAACAGAGCTAACAGAGGCAAACAGAGTTAAACAGCGTGAAACAGAAGCAAACAGTTTTTAACAGAGTTAAACAAAGGCAACAGAATTAATCAGACTTAAGCAGAGGCAAGCAGAGTTAACCAGAGGCAAACAGAGGTAAACAGGTTGAAATAGAGGCAAAAAGAGTTAAACAGTGGCAACAGTGTTTTCAGCATAAAACAGAGGCAAACAGAGGCAAACAGAGTTTCACAGAGTAAAAAAGAGGCAAAGAGATTTAAACAGAGTTGAACAGAGCCAAACAGACTTGAACAGAGTTAAACAGAGGCAAACAGAGTTGAAAAGAGTTAAAAAGACGTAACAGATTTATACAGAGGCAAACAGAGTGGAACAGAGTTAAAACAGATGGAAACAGAGGCAAACAGAGATAAACAGACTTAAACAAAGGCAAGCAGAGTTAAACAGAGGCAAACAGAGGCAAGCAGATTTTCACAGAGTAAAACAGAGGCAAACAGAGTAAACAGAGGCAAACAGAGGCAAACATAGTTGAACAGATAAAACAGAGGCAACAGAGTGAAAGACAGGCAAACAGAGGTAAACAGAGTTAAATTAAAGGCAAACAGAGTTGAACAGAGTTAAACAGAGTTAAACAGAGGCAAACAGAGTTAAACAGAGTGAAACAGAAGCAAACAGATTTTAACAGAGTTAAACAAAGGCAAACAGAATTAATCAGACTTAAGCAGAGGCAAGCAGAGTTAAACAAAGGCAAACAGAGGCAAACAGAGATAAACAGGTTGAAATAGAGGCAAACAGAGTTAAACAGTGGCAAACAGAGTTTACAGCATAAAACAGTGGCAAACAGAGGCAAACAGAGTTTCACAGAGTAAAAGAGAGGCAAACAGAGGCAAGCAGATTTTCACAGAGTAAAACAGAGGCAAACAGAGTTAAACAGAGGCAAACAGAGGCAAACATAGTTGAACAGATAAAACAGAGGCAAACAGAGTGAAAGACAGGCAAACAGAGGTAAACAGAGTTAATTAAAGGCAAACAGAGTTGAACAGAGTTAAACAGAGTTAAACAGAGGCAAACAGAGTTAAACAGAGTGAAACAGAGCAAACAGATTTTAACAGAGTTAAACAAGGCAAACAGAATTAATCAGACTTAAGCAGAGGCAAGCAGAGTTAAACAGAGGCAAACAGAGGCAAACAGAGGGTAAACAGGTTGAAATAGAGGCAAACAGAGTTAAACAGTGGCAAACAGAGTTTACAGCATAAAACAGTGGCAACAGAGGCAAACAGAGTTTCACAGAGTAAAACAGAGGCAAACAGAGTTAAACAGAGTAAAACAGAGGCAAACATTTATAAACAGAGTGAAACAGATGCAAAAAGAGGCAAACAGAGTGAAACACAGGAAAAACAGAGTTATACAGTGTTAAACAGAGGCAAACAGATTTGAACAGAGTTAAACAGAGGCAAACAGAGTTAACAGAGGCAAACAGAGTTAAACAGGGTTAGACAGAGGCAAACAGAGTTAAACAGAGTTAAACGGAGTTAAACGGAGTCAAACAGATTCAAGCAGAGTTAAACAGAGGCAAACAGAGTTAAATAGAGTCAAACAGAGGCAAACAGAGTTAAACAGAGGCAAACAGAGTTTCACAGACTAAAACAGAGGAAAAGGACAGTTAAAAAGACGTAAACAGATTTAAACAGAGTCAAACAGAGTTGCACAGAAATTAAACAGAGGCAAACAGAGGCAAACAGAGTGAAACAGAGTTGAACAGATGCAAACAGAGATTAGCAGAGTTAATCAGAGTTAGCAGACGTAACAGAGTTAAATAGATACAAACAGAGGTAAACAGAGTTAAAAGAGGCAAACAAAGATTCACAGAGTAAAACAGAGGCAAACAGAGTTAAACAGAGTTAAACAGAGGCAAACATAGTTAAACAGACTAAAACAGAGTTAAACAGAGGCAAACAGAGTGAAACACAGGCAAAACAGAGGTAAACAGAGTTAAGCAGAGGCAAACAGATTTAAACAGAAGCAAACATAGTTAAACAGAGTTAAAAAGAGTTAAACACAGTTAAGCAGAGGCAAAGAGTGTTAAACAGAGTTGAACAGAGGCAACCAGAGTTAAACAGAGTTAAACAGAGGCAGGCAGAGTTAAACAGAGGCAGAGTTAAACAGACATAAACATAGGCAAACAGAGTTGAACAGATTTAAACAGACGCAAACAGAGGCAAACAGAGTTAAACAGACTTAAACAGAGGCGAACAGAGGGAAACAGATTTAAATAGCGTCAAACAGAGTTAAACAGAGGCAAACAGAGTTTCACAGAGTAAAGCAGAGGCAAACAGAGTTAAACAGAGTTAAACAGATGCAAACATAGTTAAACTAGTAAAACAGAGGCAAAAAGAGGCAAACAGAGTTAACAGAGGCAAACAGATTTGAACAGAGTTAGACAGAGGCAAACAGTGTTAAACAGAGTTAAACAGAGGCAAACAGAGTTAAACACAGTTGAACAGAGTTAAACAAAGGCAAACAGTGTCAAACAGAGGCAAACAGAGGCAAACAGAGTTTAGCAGAGTTAAACAGAGTTAGACAGATGCAAACTGAGTTAAACAGAGTTAAACGGTGCTAAACAGTGGCAAATAGAGTTGAAAAGAGTTAAACAGAGTTAAACAGAGGGAAAAAGAGTTCAACAGATTTCGACAGAGTTAAACAGAGGCAAACAGAGTTAAACAGAGGCAAAGAGAGTTACACAGGGTTAGACAGAGGCAAACAGAGTTAAACAGAGTTAAACGGAGTTAAACAGAGTCAAACAGATTTAAACAGAGTTAAACAGAGGCAAACAGAGTTAAATAGAGTCAAACAGAGGCAAACAGAGTTAAACAGAGGCAAACAGAGTTTCACAGACTAAAACAGAGATTAGCAGAGTTAATCAGAGTTAAACAGAGGTAACAGAGTTAAATAGATACAAACAGAGGTAAACAGAGTAAAAAGAGGCAAACAAAGATTCACAGTGTAAAACAGAGGCAAACAGAGTTAAACAGAGTTAAACAGAGGCAAACATAGTTAAACAGACTAAAACAGAGTTT